>CAUYON010073268.1:0-44132 GCA_963573935.1 Arctocebus calabarensis | reverse complement strand
CAGTTTTGAGATTTTGTGATGTGGGCCATTCTCACTGGAGTTAGATGGTATCTCAGGGTGGTTTTGATTTGCATTTCTCTAATAATTAGGGATGATGAGCATTTTTTCATATGTTTGTTAGCCATTCATCTGTCTTTTTTAGAGAAGGTTCTAGTCATGTCTCTTGCCCATTGATATATGGGATTGTTGGCTTTCTTCATGTGGATTGATTTGAGTTTTCTATAGATCCTGGATATCAAGCCTTTGTCTGATTCAAAATATGCAAATATCCTTTCCCATTGGGTAGGAGGTCTATTTGCTTTGGTTGTTGTCTCCTTAGCTGTACAGAAGCTTCTGAGTTTAATTAAGTCCCATTTGTTTATTTTTGTTGTTGTTGCAGTTGCCACGGCAGTCTTCTTCATGAAGTTTTTCCCCAGGCCGATATCTTCCGGTGTGTTTCCTATGCTTTCTTTCAGGATTGTTATTGTTTCATGCCTTAAATTTAAGTCCTTTATCCAACTTGAATCAATTTTTGTGAGTAGAGAAAGGTGAGGGTCCAGTTTCAGTCTTTTACATGTGGATATCCAGTTTTCCCAGCAGCATTTATTGAATAGGGAGTCTTTCCCCCGAGGCATGTTCTTTTTTTTTTTAATTTTTATTAAATTATAATTGTGTACATTGGTGCAATCATGGGGCACAATGTGCTGACTTTATATACATTATGAAATATTTTCATTGAAATATTTAACATAGCCATCATGGCCTTTTAATCACTATATGAAAACATTTATATTCTACATTTAGTAATTTTCACCTGTACCCTTCTAAGATGCACCATAGATGTAAGCCCTCCCTCCACCTAACCTCCTCCCTCCCCTCCCTACCTTTGTGAAGTCTTATCTCTTCTTTCACTGAGGAGAGAAAAAGCTTACTCTATAGCAAATTAGAAAGAAATGAACTGTGATGGAGGCGCCTTTTATAATGCTTTCCCTGATCACTCCCCTGTGCACTAGAGAAACGTTCCTTCTCTATGCAGGGCAGGCAGTTATTTAGTGCAGACTCCAAAACTCACATGATCTATTCACATTTTGCCACGTGGCATCTTGGTGAAAGAATTTTTGAAAAGTATTATTTATATAAAATTAGTGATGTTTTCCAGGAAAACCATGGAAAGCATGGGGTTTTCATATGAACGAAGACATTATCCAAAATTTCAGAGTAGAATAGAAAAGTTGAGCATGCCCTATCTTGGCACCCATGACTTAAGTTTTCTCCCCTTTTAGGTTGGCCGTGAAGATATTACTGCAAATTAGGTACAAATTATAGGTAAGAAAACTGAAGCTCAGAGAATTTGGATAACCTGACCACGGTCACACAGCTGGCTACTGGCAGAGCCTAGATTTAATTCCGGAACTGATGCTCTTTAAATCATTACATTATAGTACATCTCATATGAATTGCAATAGCCAGACAGCACTTTGGAGGTTATGAAGCATAGCGCAAAGCTGTTGTCTCCTTCATGTTTATGCTTTCATACCTTTCTTCTTGTTTTTTCTTCCATTCTGTATTGTATGCCACTGTTTCCACCTGTTGAAAACCTCATTCTTTTCTTTCAGAGGGCTACTTTACAAAATCCCTCTTCTCCCATTCTTCTTTCATTTTCCTCCTTGCTATTAATACCTTGCACAAGGGCTGCACAAACATATTTTGCTAAATGAAATTCTAAGAATACAAAAATCCTTCCTTTTTATGCCCTCTAGCAACCCCTTCCCTTAATATAACCATGTTTATTTTTGCTAAGCATGTATTTGTACAAATATACATAGAACTATAGTTGACCCTTCAACAACATGTGTTTGAATCATGTAAGTCCATTTATAGACACGTTTTTTCAATAAATGAACCTAAAGTTTTTTAGAGATTTTTGAGAATTTGGAATAATTCATATGTACATGAAAACCTAGAAATATTGGGGAAAAAACTAAGAAAAAGTTAGGTATGCACTGAATGTATAAAATCTACGTACCTACTAGCCTCTTTCATTACTTACTACCATGAAATATACACAAGTGTATTACAAAAAGTTAATATTTTTCAAAATGTATGCATAGAAACAATTAAATACTGTCCATAGCACCATTTGCAGTTGAGAGAGAAATGTGAAGAAAGGCCAAGATGCATGTTAAATCATAACTGCATAAAATTAGCTGCAGCACACGCTGTCATCACTTTTTAGCTACCTTCTGTAGATGTTGTAATGAGCTCAAGTGTAGCAAATGTATTCTTCACATGCCACGTGACACCGCCAACCTTCGCGTGAATAGTTCTTTTCAGTAAATTGTGTATTGCAGTAAAAAGTGACGTGTCCTGGTTCTGGCATATTTTTCATTGTGTGTAGTGCAATACCGTAAACTTTGAACAACACCATGGGAACCATACAAAGTGCCACTAGTGATGTGAGAAGTGTTCCCAAGAAGCAGACCAAAGTCATGGCATTATAAGAAAAAGTTGAATCGCTCGATAAATACCATAAATCAAGGTCTGCAGTTGCAGTTGTCAGCCGTTTCAGATATACAATTCATTTTGTAAACAGAACACATAAACTTACAATTTCTATATATTAGTACAGTACTGTAATGTTATTTTCTCTTCCTTATGATTTTCTTAACATTTCTCTAGTTGAAATTTTTGTGAGAATATGTTGTATAATCCATATAGCATACAAGATGTGTGTGAATTAAATGCTGTTATACTTGGTAAGGCTTCCAATCAACAGTAAGACATAAGTAGTTAAGTTTGGGGGGAGTTAAAATTTATCCGTGTCTTTTCAATTGTGTGGAGGTCAGCACCCTTGTATCGTTCAAGGATCAGCTGTATGTGGGTTTTTTTCTTATTAAATGGACATTTTACTTTCATATTATTCTGCAACTTCTTTTATTTTCTACATAAAATATCTGTAAAATCTTGCATGTTAGCATGTATGAAGCTGCCTTGTTCTTTTTCTTAAGGTTTTTTCTTTTTTTATTAAATCATAGCTGTGTACATTAATGCAATCATGGAGTACAATGTGCTGGTTTTAGCTACAATTTGAAATATTTTCATCAAACTGGTTAACATAGCCTTCCTTTTTCTTAATTTTTATTTTAACTTTTTATTCCAAATTAATATGAGGGTACACGTTTTTAGGTTACGTTGTTCTCACTTCCTAGGTAAGGTTCAAGCTGTAGAGAAGTCCCTCACTCAGGGGCGTGCCGAACACCCTGACATTGTGCACATTGGGAGAGATCCTGCCAAAACGCCTTCCCTCCTCCCCATCCCTCCTAACCCGGCCCACTTGCTAGACTATATGTGGGCTTTATTGTTTGTATGAGCATGTAATTGTTTACATATTGTTTTCATATTAGTGTTGAGTACATTAGATTTTTTTTCCATTCTTAACTTTTTTTTTTTTTTTTGAGACAGAGTCTCACTATGTCACCCATGGTAGAGTGCTGTGGCGTCACAGCTCACAGCACCCTCAAACTCTTGGGCTTAAGCCATTCTCTGGCCTTAGTCTCCCAAATAGCTGGGACTACAGGTGCCTGTGACAACACCCAGCTATTTTTTTTTTTTGGTTATAGTTGTCATTGTTGTTTGACAGGCCTGGACTGGATTTGAACCCATCAACTCTGGTGTATGTGTCTGGCTCCTTAGCCACTGAGCTATAGGTGCCAAGCCCATTCTTGACATTCTTGATTTACTTTACTAAGAAGAATGTCTTTCACCACTATCCAGGTAAACAGAAAGATGTGGTCTCCATCTTTTTCGATGGCTGAATTGTATTCCATGCTATACCTATACCACCAGTTGTTAATCCATTCACAGGTTGATGGGTATTTGGGTTGCTTCCCCCACTTGGCTGCCTTGTTCTTTTAACAGATAGTACTCATTTACAATGAGTCCTTCCTTCTAGAAATACTGCTTATCTTTCACTTATTCAGGTCCTAGTTTATTCATTTTAGTAAATCACATATAATAGCTTTTGAATTGATAAAAATTTTATGGTTTTGGTTGCCGCTGTGGTTGTGATTTTTATTTTATATTTTCTAAATTGGTTTTCTAATATTTAGGGAAGCTATTGGTCTTGAATAGCTCAGCCAATTGAATTGCTTACCTCCTAATCTAAAAACTTGATTCTTGGAGATTTTCTAGATAGATGATCGTAATACATGCAAGAATTAAGAGTTTCTTATTTCTTTTCCCATAACTAACATAATTTGTCCTTTATTTTGTCTTATATTGAATAAGATCTTTAGTATGATATCAAATAAGAGTGGCGATTGTGGGAGACATCTTTAACTTGCTTTGTCTTTAACTGGGAACATTTCTAATGTCATTATAACATAAGTTTTAGGTTCGTTGCAGAGGGCCTTTTTTTAAATGAGAATTTTCTGATAGTTTAATCAGAAATAGCTGCTGAATTTTATTGAGTGCTTTTTTTTTCTGTTCTATTTTCTATACCTGTCGAGATTATCTTATGGTTTTATTTTTTCTGTTTCTGTAGTGAGTTCCGTGGGTGGAGTTTCTGCTCATGCCATTTTGCACTTCTCCCACTGCTTTGTCAGTTTTAATCTTTTATTTATTTATTTTGTTTAGTATTAACCTTTTAAAATGGTACTGGTTTGCATGTCTGCCACCCTTTTTTCCCCACCAAATCCTGAAGGGTGTTTAAAAACTGTATCGCTTTCATATCATGGATTCTCAGTTAAAGTTGAACGACCTTCTGTTCACATCTGTTATGTTATCTAAGTAACTCTGGCTGTGCAATTTTCAGTTTTATTCTTAAGTCCTAACTATATATCAACTGAAGCTGGGTCAGTGACTCAAACCAAGTTAGAGCCAGACATAGGTCTCAAATTTAAGTTCTAATGCTCTAGGGAAAATGCTCTTTTTGCTGATCCTTGGACAATAATTGCCCTAGCTTCTGGCATCATTCTCAGATGCAGTATTCATATTTTCTACATGTATTGGGGAAGCTCAGTAGCTCAGAAATGGTATTTTCACTACCTGAATATTAGTTAATAATGCTTCCCAACTGGAGGGAGAAGGGGTTGATCTGATGGCAGTTTTCACATTAGGGACTATTATTGAGCAATGCTCAACCAGCCCGATTCAAGTGCTGATATAAATACATACAACAAAAAGAACATCCTTAAAAAGACTCTTGACACCCTTAAAGGGGCCTGATAGTAAACCACAGTTTGACTTCTTTTTAGAATCATAAAGGTTAAAGTGGCAAGATCCTTAGACCTAATCTATGCTCTTTTTCTCTTTTTTAAACACGTGGGTAAGTGTGATTTAGGAAAGAGAAACGACTTTCTCAAGTCCAACGTGTTTTATTTAATGTTTCAAGAGGTCTACAGTGACTTTTTCCGATATGGTTTATATTATTTGTTTCCTTTCACAGACTAAAGAAAAGCCTGGCTGCATAAATCTTTGTTCCTTATTATAAGACAGCAGGCCATTTAAATGGATATTGGGCAAAAGTCACATAGATTTTAAAATAAATTTGTAAATGAAAATTATGGCAGAGGCGATTGTAAATTTCCAGGGCTGCTGGGGAAATTTCATTGACCTGGATTTTTTCCTAGCTCCTGTTACTGAGGCACAGTGACCACCAAGATCAAAGCCTGATTGGAGTCCTGGTCTTTTTCTTAATGGAGCCAAACCTGTCAATTTTGGATTCACAGATTATGTGCTTCGTGCTACCATGTAAATAATTAATTTCTAAAATAACAATAACCTCTTTTCATTGTCCTAGTATATGATAAAATAAAATAAGTATCAACTGGAATATTCTCATAGTCAAGTGGGGTTTCATCACAGCACCAGGGATAATGTATTATCTTCATCGTCAAGATGGAAAACAAAACCACGTCTACGGGACACTTTGATTATCCAAGGAGAGTATTGGAAAGCAATTTTTAAAAAGATGTTTAAAACTGTTGTAGGTTTGACATGTATTATGTTTCTGCATTATCAACTAAATGACTTGGCACAAGCCTATTTAGTTTTACGAGACACACTACAGGAATATTAGATAGATGCGTTCCTGTTCTCTGAAGCTTTAGCTTTGCAGTATATCTAGATGACTGTCATATCACTATAAGAAGTAACAGAAAGTAATACATTTTAACTAAGTCGAAAGAAAACATTATTTAAGAATATGTATACACATATGAATAAATAGAGCATTTAAAAAAATGGTAGTATGTGGGGTGTGTTGCATCTGATTGTGGGGTGTATGTGTGGTGGGATAAGTTACAAAACAGCACAATAAATTCTGATTTGATGTATTAGGAAGGGTACATTTCCACCTTTCACTCTCATGATTTTCTGCATTTGCAAGGCCACCACTATTCAGCCACTGGTGTTTGTTCATATTAATGTTATTTTGTAACTGTTTTCAAGGTCTTTCATGCTCATTCTTCTCAGTAAGACTGACTTTAAGATCCTGAAAAATAGAACCATTTCTGTGATTTTATGCAGATCATCTCTGCAGCCAGAAAGTGTTCAGTTAACACATGTGTGTGAGTATGGTGATCTGGATTAGCAAGTAGGACACACAGAAACAATCCGATAAAAATGTCAATCAGATTCGAAACATAAGTCCCTACCTCAAATACTGGGCAATAGTAAAAGGATTTTAAAAGGCCCCGAGCAAATGTGGAGCCAGTGGAATGGCATATGCTGAGGGCGGGAGGCCTGCGAGCAAATGATTTCTCCTTAATTGGACTTCTAAGACCTCGCTTCCTGTGATTCTTTTATATATTAACATTGCCGTAGTTTAATAAAAATGAAACAAAAAGGAATAAGGGTCTTCAGCTCATATGCCTCACCATGAGATTACCTTGGGTGTCTAAAGAAGACTCCAGAAAACACCCACTGGAGATAATAAAGACAGGTGATGCCTAGCAGACAAAATGCTGCCACCTTCTGGTACAGAATGTTTGTCCCCCGTCATTCTCCATCTCTGGCTCTCTCTCTCAAAATTATTCTAAAAACAATAACTATTGTATTATACCTTATAGCTAGCACTGTCTCATTTAATGCTCACAAAATCCTTGTCGAGTAACTTTTATTACCTGCATTAGAGCGAGGTTCAGACAGGACATGTGACTTCCAGGTCACACAGCGATTAGTTGAAGAGTGAACGGTATCATTCCACACATTAAGACATATTCCATGCACTCAGCAGAGATGTGTGGAGTCTTTGGTGCCATAACATAGCACCGCTTTGTAGTGTGTAACATCGAACTCTCTCCTTCTGGCTCTGCAGAGTGTCACGGCGACTTCTTGTCCTGAGTTTTGGGGGACCCCGGTAGAGAGGGTTGGGGAGCAACCCTTTACCTTCTGTCATCTTTGATCAGGCCAAAGACATCTTCTACTCTCTTTACCTTTAAAATTTTCTCAGTAATATTAGCATGGAAACTGATTAAAAAATGTTTGTAGGCTTTTTAATAATCCAAAATGTATACTCCTGGCTCCCATACCCCAGTTTACTGCCCAACACAGCCGCCAGGTGCCACCCTATCTTACCCAGGAGCCCTGGACATTCCTTGTGAGACAGCTGCTTTCCGAGCTGTTCACCTGACTCTGTCCAGCAATACCCTGTTTATCCCTCCGTCTGATCTCTGTGAATGCTTCCTTGATCTCTTTAATGCGCATTCCGTGCCTGCCCACCCACTGGTGGGGCTTATTTCCTTAAGTCCTTGCCATAGATCATTGTTTTCCTTTGTATAAGTCTGTCTCACTCCTTTGTCAGCGATAAGAGTCTCATCTTCACGAATTTCTGTAACCCCTAACAAAACTTGGCACAGGTGCTCAGTAAATATTTTGCTTTTATTGAATGGTCACACTTATGGAAAAACCCATGAATCACCACCTGTATATAAGAGCCAGGGTAGATCCACTCCTAATATGGGAGCCATAAAGGAGATATGTGACCATGGTCATTGCCGACTGAATCATGCAAGAGACCAGTGAAGGCAGGAATTTGTTCTTCTCTGTGCAGAAGCAATAATTTTTAGAAAGATATTTCGTGTGTAACATCTTCCCCCCACATCTCTACTTGTGCACCAAATTGTCAAATTCTTGCTAACAGAAAATATTCATCTTACAGTTCCCTGTTTGATTGATGGTATTTGCGATCAGAATATTGATTCCCAATATTTTCTGGTCCTGTGCCTAAACAATATTGGCTGTAGGGCAACACTGGTAAAAATATTCCAATTCTGTTCTGTCTGTCTTACAGGATCTTTCTCTCACTCACACACACACACACACACACACACACACACACTTTCTTTTGAAGTAATTTTTAACTCAGAAATGTTATAAAAATAGCATGAATAATTCCCACAATTTATTCCCATTGGTTTACACCATGGTCTTTTGGAGGGCATTTTGTACCTAAAACATGATTTACCAACACATGAAGATATTAAATGCATTATTTATCATAGAAAAATTGGGAATGACCTATATATTTTAAAAAAGCATTATGGTTACATAATTTATCAAAAAGCAAATTCTTTAAAAATATTTAAAGGGAAATGCCCAATGCATTATTTGGCTGGGGCTGCCCTAATAAAATATTACAGACCGAGTGACTTAAACAACAGAACTGTCTCCTCAGAGCTCTGGAGACTGGAAGTCTGGTTGCTTTTTCCTGAGGCCTCTCTCTTTGGCTTGCAGATAGCCACTTCCTTGCTATTTTCACATGCTTTTTTGTCTGTGCTTATATATTCTTGGTGTCAATCCCTTTTTAAAGGGGACATTAGTCATATTATGTCAGGGCTTCAGCCTGATGCCCCCATTTAACCTTCACTACCTCTTAAAAGCCCTTTTTCCGAATACAGTCATTTGGAGAGTTAGGGCTTCAACATATGAACTTTTGAGGACCAAAATTCAGTCTACAACACTCAAGTGTCTTGAGTGAAAAATGTACACACGTATCGCGTTCATAGTGTGTTTCTGATTTCTTAAACACATACATATACACAGAAAAAATGGTGTGGAAGTTTACAGGTTAAATTTTAACAGTTGATATTTCTGCATTACGAGATTATGAGTCATATTAATTTTCTTCCTACTTTATTGCATTTTTTCAGTTTCCATAATAAGCTATGATTACTACTATTATCAGAAAAAATGTATTAAAGAAGTAACACATAAAACTTCTTCAAAAGCTTGCAGGTACTTCGATGTATATTAATGTATTTAATCGCGTCAATTCTGCCATGATGCAGAAACAGGAATAATACTGTTTTGATTTACAGATAACAAAATTGAGGCTTAGAATAAGAGTTTAGTCATATGTTCAAATACCCTAATAAGCACAATAGGTATTCTGACTATCAATCCAGTGGTCTCTCCATTATACCACAATTCCCCAAAATAATTTCTTTCAAAGGACAAAGAAAAGTCTACTAATGCTCTATTATTATTCCCCAAAATTTGTTACTGATAAAAGTAAAAAGTTCATTAACTGCAGCAGTAATAGCAAAGCAAATGCCACCCAGGGCTCATTTAAACTTAATCTCTCATGGAAATTCGGGGATGCAAATAATTATTTAAAAAAGTTACCTGGGCTCAAAGTTGTTTGACCATTTTTTACCCTACACTAGTTTTTGTTATTGTCATGCACTTATGAAGATGACACATTGAGACTCCTGGGAGGGAGCGTCGTCCACTGGTTCTTTCAGCAGATACGATTACCTACAATGGGGCATGTGTGAACCAGTCCCCTCAAAAGAAGAGAAGGGAGACCGGGGAAGCTGGACATTATTACAGGAGTTCTATGCATTTGTCAGCATAGTCATGTTTTGCTATTCTGTGAATACAAAAAGTATGGCCATGGCTGTGTGTGTGTTGGGGTGGGAGATGGCTCTGAGTAGGAGGTGTGCTTTCACTGAAAAAGTTGGGAATTATTGCTTTGGGTTAATGATATACAAATCCTTTTTACAACATACTCTTTTCTACTCTCCATTCTTATAATAAAACCCACAACTGCAATAAGCACAGTATACATGGGTGCTTTCTCAACTGAATTTCTATTTGCTAGTGAGTTGAATTCAACTAAGACTCTGAGTGACTTCTGCTTGCAAAATGTGCTGCATCTCTTTGGGCATTACTCTGGGGAAGGGAGGATGGTGAAGGATAAAGATTCCATCACACGTGGCCAGAGAGCCTCTTCTTCCACAGCTGTCAGCACCTCCCGCCGACGCAGGATGATACGGGACAAAGGCTTTGCCTGTGGTTTGTGGAGGGAGCTTTGGAGTCAGACGTCAGCGTCTGCTTCAGTGCTCAATGCTAATGAAGGCTTTCATGGAGCTCTTGTGATTGTGAAATGACAGAATCTAAACTAAAAGAGATGACCAAACTTATTTCAAGACTTTCAAAAAGGGTCCATAGCTTGATGCCAGTTGTGTCAAGGCAAGCAGGTGGGCATTCCCTTCCAAGGAGGTCCCCTGAACCACTGTCAGGCCTAATCCGGGTGAGAGATGAAAGCGTGCCCTACAGGTTCAAGTCTCCACTGCTGGCTGCAAATCCCTGAGTTATCTAATCTGTCCAGAGGCACAAGCTTTCTGCATAGGAAGTGTTATTTTATAGCTGACCCTTTGATGGAGGGGATTTAGCAACTGTTAGAAAGTGCAGTAAGTAGTTGTCTTGAGTTAATACTGCCTGGATAAGGGCATAGGATTTTCTTAAAAAGAAAAAAGTAACTTCAAAAGGCCAGGTAAATATCTGGAGAACCTGCACAGACTGAGCTCAGGAGGCATTGCACAGTGGAGTACTGCCTGGGTTCATAAAGGAACACATGTGCGTACACACGCGCCCACACACATGCACATGCACACAAGTGCGTGCACACCAACACCAGAGGCTTCAAGTCCTGCACGCTGTCTAGTTTCCTGCAACAAAAAGTCTGCCTGGGAGAATCAGCGTGCCTGCCTGCCGTATGGCAGAGTGCAAGCATGGCTCAGTGTTACTCTGGGCTTTGGTGTTTTCATTTGTAAAACAAAATAAAGAGAGGATTTGGATTAGATGGTAGATCCTTGGCATATCATCATTCTTCATTTTTGTGCCCATAACAGGCATAATGAATTGGCTGTGGTACTTCCCACCGGCCTCATTTAGCCTCAGAATTTTCCATACAATTGGTCTGAATGAGCATGTGAGAGGAAACCTATTTGCTCTGCTTGCAATTTAGTGATGCTTGTGGTCCTTTTCCTCAGCGTCTCAGCAGGCTCAGCGGCTTGGCTCACGGTGGCACCTCTGGCACCACAGAGTATAATCGGCATTGACAAAACATGGTGACAACAGCAGCCAAGACATTTTAGGGGAGGAGATCTCAGGTTTCAGAGATGACACTTGTTACTCCTGGGAAGAGGAGTGCACGTCAGATCCAGAGCTGAACAGAAGAGCAGAGCCGGAAGCCACTGTAGCCGACGGGGAATGTGAGTGGGTATACACCCCGGCAAACTCTTGAAATAGTGGACAGGTGGGAATCGGAGAGTCTACAAAGCAGGAGAAGAGTGAGTTAAGGAAAAATTCTTCTTATTGTTAATGCTACTCCCCCCCTTTTAAAACTAGGCTGCTATCATCTGAGAAAAAGAGATATATTACATTATATAATTACTAACTAAAGAATTGCAGAACCAAATTATTCTTTTTTTATTCTTTTTATAGATGAGGTCTTACTATGTTGCCCAGGCTGGAGTACAGTGACTATTGTACAGGTGTGATCATCCTATACAACAGCCCAGGCCCAAGTCATTCTGGGGCCAAGTGATCCTGCTGCCTCAGCCTCCCAAGTAATTGGAACTATAGGCGTGTGCCATTGCACTGAGCTTGCAGAAGAAAATTCTCAAACAGAATTTTAAGAGTTGGAGAAAGCTGCTGAGATTGTGTCGTCCATTGGTTCCCAAATGCTTCTACTTGGACCAGATGCAAGTTGGCTTCATGAGATCACTTGAGAGCTTGTTAATCATCTGATTCCTGAGCCCAGTTCCCAGAGATTCTAGTTGAGTAGGTTTGGCATGGTTTTTATAAGTTCCCTAGGTGAGGGCAATAATTATCCAGGTTTGAAAAATAAATGGTCTCATCCACATTCATCATTTTTTAAGATGAGAAGACTGAAGTAAAATTAGAAGAAATGATTTGCTTAGTATCACACAGCAACTGAAAGTGATGAATTTGGAAATGTAATCTGGATTTTCTGACTGCCAGTCCCATGTCAAAGGGCAGGCTAAGTTTTCTGGGGTTTCTTGAAACAAATGGCCGATCATGTTGGTGTGCTCTGCAGCCCAACAATGCCAGCAATGCTAACAGAACAGGCCGCCTTCAAAGTTTCAGCATAGGACAGAAGCCACCCAGAAGGAAATTTGTGGATAAACACATCCGATGGTAGTTAGACTTTACCTTCTAGCTGTAAGTAAATCTATCTTTGCCAACTCACTTGTTGAAAGGTATTGAGAAATTGAGGTTATATTTGCTTACATATGAAAGTTTATTATTGAAAACGAAGCAAGGACAAGGGCAGGTAGCCCATGGCACTGATTTGAGCCTCTGGACACCTGTTGCTCTGTGGTCTGACCTCTGACCACCGCACACCTCATAGGCACGGTGTCCGCTCTCCAACGGGGCCCCATCCCACTGACATAGCCCCATAGAAATCCCACATGCTGTGCCAGGAAGATCCTCCAGTGGCACTGATTCCACCACATTACTCTGCTGCAAAACCTTCAGGGACGCCCCATCAGGAAAATGTCTGAACACCAAGTTGGCAGTGAAGACCTGTTATGATGTGTCTGCTATCCTATCCCTTCAAACCTTTCTCCTACTATGCCACACATCAATTCTCCTTGAGTTTAAATAGGCTGTTCCATTATTTCCACTTCCATTCACATTCCAAAACTATTTTTGAGTTCCTACTCAAATGCTACCTAACCAAACTTGTCCAGCTCATATTACTTATTAATTGAAAAACACTTATTGCACACTAACTATGTGCTTGGCACTGGAGGTTCTTAGGAAAATAACCCAGATATGATCTGTACCTATAATGGTGGCAAAGCCTAATGTTACGTAAAAAATTGGCAATGATGTAAGAAGTGTTCCAAGAAGGAGAGTAAGTGCCATTGACACATCTAACAGGGAGACATGGCTTAATAGGGGAGCCCTCCCCTCAGGGCAGCTATGACCTCACCAGTTTCTTTTCTTTTCTTTCCTTTTTTTTGAGGTGTTTGGCTGGGGCTAGGTTTGAACCCACCACCTGCAGCATTTGGGGCCAGCGCCCTACTCCTTTGAGCCACAGGCACTACCTACCTCATCAGTTTCTGAATTCTTGTTTGCCTTTGCTGTGTACCTATTTTTGTATCTAGATAATACTTGCTATTTAGACATTTCCTTTGTGTTTGTTTTATGTCTCAGTAAGTTATGTTTGTTTCAGTTAGACTGAAACCTCTTATAGGACAGAATAGTATCTGAAATGCTTTTTATAGTTTAGTAAATTACTCATATAGTCTAAATCAGTAGGCTCAAAGAATGCTTATAAAGACAGCATTTCTTTATGCTTTACAACATTAAGGTGTTTTTACTTCTGTTGTTTTATTTGTTCTTACCAATAATCCTATGAATTAGGTATTATGGTCTCCAATTTACAGATAAGAAAACTGAAGTTCAGGGAATTTGAGTGACTTATCTAAGGCAAAACAAGCCAATAATTTATGGAGTCTGAACAAAAATCTAGAGATTTTCAATCTTATTTTAAACTTTTTCGGGTTAATGATAAATACTAAGTGAATGAACAAATAAAGATTCTCTTATCATTTCTTACCAAATATCCTAAATCCCTTTCCTTTTGTTTTTCTGTGTCTTGCCTCTATGCTCATCCATCTGGTCCAAACCTTTCTTTGCTTCTAACCATGCCTCCAGTTTGTTAGTGACAACTCATCTTACTCATAGGATTCTGATCGGTTGTTTTTTAAGAGGCTCAGGAGCAAAGAGACTGTTGATTCCATCCTGCTGGCATCCGTGTTCAGTTGTCTTAGGGAAGATTTCCCAAAAGGATACCTTGAGGCCAAGATGTGTGTGTAAGTGAGTTGTTAAGAAAGTGCTCCCGGGAGAATCTGGTAAGATAATGAGGGAAAGAGGATGTAGAAGAGGAAGAAGCCAGGAAATTTCAGGCAAAGCTCCAACTTCAGTCCTATTCCACAAGGCACACTGAAGTGTAAAATGCACATCAGCTTGTCTCTCCTGGGGCAAGGGAGCTGGGCTTTCATACTTCTTTACTTGTCTGCCCTTGGCCAACAGCCACCCCAAGAGGGTATAAACTCCAGATATTCAGCCTTCTGCATGGTTGAGCAAAGCTCTTGGGAAAATAGTCACAGGTGTGAGCTTTTAAAGACAAAAGCACACAGGAATAAAGGGAAGAGTTTGATGAAATAGTAAAATAGAAAAAAAAAGAAGGAAGATATATATACATATATAAAATATATAATATATTATAATCTCCTTGGAGCTTATATATACTTTTTATAATTATATAAGACATATAATTATGTATATATTATATATCATAATTATATATAATGTATATATTGTAAAATATATATTAATTATATATAATTAAATATAATATTATAATTATATATATATATATACAATCTCCAATCTCCTTGTATTATATGTAATATATATAATCTCCAAGGAGATCTATCCAGAGCACTAATAGTATCTGCTATAGCAGGTCCAGTAAGTATAATGTGATTTTTTTTACATTTTAGGGCATCCAAAATTCCTTTACATCCTCATATCAGAAAAGTGTTAATGTTTAGAGTGGCCAATATTCATAGGTCCCCAAGCCCATAGGCGCTATAAAGTTTCATAAGAATGGAAAAGCAAATATCCAATGTAGTCAATTCTAACATGAAGTCAGTAGATGATCTAATTCACACCCACATAGTAGAAAAACTCATTTCAATTGAAGTTGGGGAGAGAAAGAACGAGGGAGGGAAAGTGGGAGCTTAGGGTTCTCCCACTTATGGGCACCATGTAGGGGTGTATGGCGAACCTTTAGGGTGCGGGACACAACTACAGGAGGTACTCTACCTCACACATACGAACATTGTGACCTGGTTGTTTATACCCTAACATTAACCTGAAATTAGGAGAAAACAGCAATTCTTGTGTACTCAATTTCATTTAATTCTGACCTAATTTTGATTATTTCTTTTCTTCTTTTCTGCTTGGGATTGGATTCCTCTTCCTTTTCCAACTCCTTGAGATGGTGGTTGTTGATTTGCACCTTTCTGTTTTGTGGATGTGAGCATTTAATGCTATAAATATCTCTCTTAGAACTGCCTTTGCAATATCTCTCAAATTTTGATTGCTTGTGGTTTCATTTTCATTTTATCTGAGAGATCTAAATTTAAGACACAAAACAATAAAAATCCTAGAAGATAGTGTGGGAAAAAACTCTTGGTGCTAATGGCCTGGGAAAAGAGTTTATGAAGAAGACCCCCTTGGCAATTGCAGCAACATAGAAAATAAATGAATAGGACACGATCAACCTGGAAAGCTTCTGCACAGCTAAGGATACAACAACTAAAGCTAACAGACAACCTTCCGAATAGGAGAAAGTATTTGCATGCTATGAATATCACAAAGTGCCGATAACTAGAATCTACAGAGAACTCAAATTATTCAACAAGAAAAGAACAAACAATCCCATTTATAAGTGGACAAGAGACATTAAAAGAATCTTCTCGGAGGAAGATAGAATAGCCAACAAACATATGAAAAAAGGTTCATTGTCCCTAACCATCGGAAAAACACAAATCAAAACCACTCTGAGATGTTACCTAACCCCCGTGAGAACAGCCCACACCACAAAATCCCAAAGCTGCAGATGCTGGCATGGATGTGGAGAGAAGGGAACACTTTTCTGTGTTTCTGGTGGGATTGCAAAATAATATGACCTCTGTGGAAAGAAGTATGGAGAATTCTCAAAGAACTAAAAGACAGTTGACCTTCTGTTTGATCCTGCAATCCCATTACTAGGTATTTACTCAGGGTTGGGGGGGATATAGTACTATGTTACTATAAGGACATTTGCACTAAAATGTTTATTGCAGCTCAATTCACAATTTCCAAGATGTGGAATCAACCCTAGTGCCCATCAACTCAGGAACGTAGTAATAAACTGTGATATATGTATATCGTAGAATACGATTCAGCCATAAACAGATGGGAGTGTTTACATTTTTTGTATTAACCTGGATGGAGTTGAAGAAAATTCTCCTTAGTAAAGTATCACAAGAATGAAAAAGCAAGTATCTAATGTATGCAATATTAATATGAAACCAATAGATAAACAACTACACACCAACAAGAGGGAAAAACACAATTAGATTCAAGTGGGGGGAAGAGAGAAGAGGGAGGGGATTGGTAAACTCTTACCTAAGATACACAAAGTAAGGGTACACAGCACATCCCCTGGGTGAAGGGCTCAACTACAACTTGACCTTTACCTTACAAATGCAAACAATGTAACCTAATCATTTGTACCCTCATATTAACCTGAAATTTAAAACAGCCCAGCAATTCTAGTATATCGGAAAGCCTTGAGTGAGGCTGTTCCACCTTAAAATAGCTCCCTAGACCTCCTTTCCGAAGACTCTGCTCTCCCAGGAAATGTCACGTGCTGAGCTGCAAAATCACATCACATCATTACTCTCCTAGTTACTGAGCAGATGGAAAAGGCATTTTTCCAGGCTGCCAGGTTCTAAGATGGAGCAGTGCTGCCATGTGACCTCAGGAAAACCTCAGTCCTATTAGCTAGAATGACATGAGGGTAATGAATGAAAACCTCCTATGGCCGAGAAGCATCCCTCGGGAGACAAGGCACACACACTGGAGACCTGGAAAGTACGGGTTGCAGTTCTCCTTGGAAAGTCGGGCGTAAACTCCGGAAATCGGAAGCAAGCCTGTGGGGTTTGCTGGCACGTTATGTGGCAGCCTTCCACCGGCAGTCTCTTCGCAGCTTACTTACGGATTCCCTGGGCTCCACATCTATTTAATTAAAAAAAGAAGCAACTTTTTCCCCCTTCCTCCTCGTGAAGACTCCACTGGGCCTTGTCTTGACAGGTCAGGTACAAAATGACAGATGGGGCTGAAGTTGCATTCCCCTCCCCCTACACCCTCAGAATTTCTCTGTTCCCTCCTCCCATCCTCGGAAGACCAGGCCTTGTTACTAGGCTGCTGAATACGAGGAGACCTCTGGCTTCACTTGATTGGAATTTTGACAACAATTAAGGGGACTACATCTTGTCACCTGTATTTGAACCTCTAGAATTGTCTCTGAATTGATGATTTTTTCTTCATTATTTGAAGACTTTAAAAGTGTATAGTATTTCCATTATCATAAGCTATTAATACTAGAATAAAAAATAAAAATCTAGTTGTAAACCAGAATGCAGAACTGAGTCCCATTTATGGAAAAATATGTGTAAAGTATGCTTATATATGCATTAAAATTCTGGAAATATTCCAGCAGCCTGCTAAAAGAGGGAGATGGAATCATACAGAGAATTTTACATTCTTTGCAGGGTGTGGATATTTAACAACGATAAGAAAAAAATACAATATTTTCATTAGAAAAAGAATTAATTATTATCATTATTTTTAATGGGAAGCTATTGTAGCCTTTAAAAATATTTTCTGATTAACATGAGGGTACAAATGTAATGTACACCCACACTAGAGGAAAACTCAATTTAATTAAAGTTGGGGGAGGGGTAGGAGAGGAGAAAGGGGGGTTGATGGAGTCTCACCTTATAGGGTATAAGAATTTATTATTCTATCTGTTTCACAAGAAATTGTATATTTATTCTTTTTTACTAAAATAACTATTTTCATTATCCCTTGGCTTATTTTACGTCTTTTCACATATAACCACTGTAACAATTATAGAGTGTATGTAATAATTTTTATTTGACACTTTCACTTTATTACTTCATTTATACTTTCCTAAGAACATAGTTTGCATATTTTTTATCAGTGGAAACTCAACTGTCCTTTGATATAATGTCTGTTTTTTTATGGCGTAGTTTTCTTTGGAAATAATACAGTAACTTTTTGCCAATAAAATTTAAGATAGGAGGAAAAGTTTCAAATTCCAGGCAAGGCTGCCTGACTTATTATCACCAGACAAAGAAGGGCAAAGTCATTTGGAAAACTGCCCTTGGCTTATTTCAAGCCCATCTTTCCTGATTTTATGTAGACAGGTACTGGAAACCTACTATGTGCCCGTGTTATGTTTGGTGCTTAATCGGTATTTCTTGAATTGGAGCATCATGGGAATTTCCTTAAGAAAACTAATGGAAGAAGGTCATTTGAGTTCTGGAAGCCTGCCTACTAGCCCTAACAAGTACTCTGAATTTGAAAACCAACCTGCAACCCTTTTTTAACCATGTAGGCCATGCAAGTGAAAGGAGAGACAACAGTACAGTCCCACAAAAGGGACCAAGTTCACATCAAGCATTAATTCCCTTGGGGCTATAGGAAGTTTCTTTCCAGAATCAGGCCTTTGGACTTGTAGAAGAGCTTCCATCTCCCTCAGCTCTGCAAAGCCCACCTTATTCTCCCTCTGCAACCTTTGCTCAGGAGCATATAATAGATCTCTCTTCCCTCGCCAGGATTGTTTCTCCTTTTGGCTCCAAATTCCATCAGAATCAGAACACGGAGCCATAGAATATTGTTCCTACAAGCCATTCCTTCAGTTTAATAGGAGATGGGGTCAAAGAGAGAGTCCACCAGCTCTGGGAGTGATGGAGGCTGGGGGAGCCTCCTAAAATGCGTGGCTATCTATGTTTGCTTGTTAATACATATCTCTTAGCTCCATTTTCACAGTTCTACATAAGGCTGCATCTGGTCTATCTTCAAAAAGATTCTCTGATCTCCCCAGCTGGAAGTTAATTCTCTACCAAGCAAATCCCATGAGTACTTCTTTTGTGAAGCTTACTCTTTTTTGCTGTTTTGATTATTTTTGTATCTGTATAATTTTTAGCCCTAGATCTCATGTTCTTTGGGGGGAAAGGATCCATATCTTATAGATACATTTCATAGAGAGTGAATAATAGTTGAAGGAAAGCTTTCCTTCTTGAATCACTCATAGCAAATTTTTATAGACGAGAATAATATAAAAGCTTAGCAATTCGGTCTGAAGATTGCATTATTTAAGGGTTCAGATTCTCAAATGCCTGTGTTGAAATGACGGCTCCACATTTAGCTGCCTTAGCACCTGAGCAAGTTGTTTAACTCTATAGGCCCGGATGACATAATTTGTACATTGGAGGAAGTAACCTCTTTCTCACAGAGGCAATAAGTGTCTTACATGAAGTAATATATGTAAAACTAATTAGCACATTTGGTCACATAAAACATAGACTTACTAAATCATACTTGTCAATTACTATTAAGGAGTGGTTATTAGTAATATGATTTACTGGCAAATAACATTAAGCTCAAGTGTTCAAAACAGAAAAAAAGAAAAAGGTGGCTCCTGTTCTGATTCACCTGTTCTGGTCAATTCTCCGACTGCCTTCACTGTCTAGAAAGTAATAGCTCAGTGCTGATAATAGATACTAAAATAATGGTAAGACCTGAACTAGACTGGAGGCTAGACAGGAAGAAGAACAAATACCTTTGTTCCTCTACTATTTGTTCCACCACCTAAAATGCACACAGGCCAGTATATGCTGCCAAAGACAGAGATGAGATGAAATGGTTCCTCCTTGTTTGGTCTTAAATGCTGGAAAATTCTTTTTTTTTTTTAAATTAAATCATAGCTGTGTACATTAATGCAATTATGGGGTACAATGTGCTGGTTTTATATACCATACCATTTGAAATATTTTCATCAAACTGGTTAACGTTCACCACATAAAATGCTGGAAAATTCTTATAAGAAATTGGGTTGGAAAGTGGAGTCTTTTTCTTTCCTTTTCTCCTTTTTCTCTTCTTTTCTAAGTGTTAAGAGACAAACTGCCTGCTTAATGATAAATGAGTATGCCCCTCCTCATTCCAATGTGAAGCATATATTTAATCCTAAAAATACAGGCAAAATTACCAAAGTGAAAATGTACTCCCTGGAGAAATAGAGATAAGAATGCTGATGCTTACTGAAGTGCTGTTGCTTGTGGATTTGTAAGGCAGATGGAATACTGATGTTTACATTAAAAATGGCTTACAATTGTATTGGAAACAAATGCTTACCCTTGCATTACTGAAATGGAGATATATGCAATAGCAACGTACTGCATAGGAATGCACAGATGCATAACAATTATTACGTTGCGAGACTAGAACAGCGTGATTATGAAATTCCATGTTTCAATAGACAATGAGACTAGGAAGCACTGTTATTATTAGTTAAATTACCATAAGCAATTATATTAGATATTAAAACATGAAAGTAAAAATATTCCAATTTAGCTACCATAAATGCTACAGAAATCCTCTGTTACCTAACAGTTTTTTCAAAACAATACTGATACTTATGTACAAAATTTTAAATCATACTAATAAATTATGATGGCATGGGGAAATGGAAAATCCCCAGAAACCCAGAATCCTCAAATCCTGACATCCGATAGCCCTCTCTTCCCTCTTCCTCACTCTCTGATGAGCTTCCAAGAGATCTGTAGGCAGAAAACAAGGTCATGTGCTTTATTACCAGCAGTGTTTGATTCCAAAGTTCAATGCAATCTGTTGTGATTTTGTTTATTCATACTTGAAATAGAATGAGGCTGTGACATTTTTATCTTAGCATCAGCAAGCTTTTTATGGGCGTCAGTGCATGCACAGCACAAAATAAACATCTTTTATATAAGGTAAACATCATATAAGATCTAACATTTTAAAGTTAATAATTATTTTTTCATGTTAGTTTAATGGACAATAGAGTTTGCCATTTTTTGTCCAAAGTATTGATACCTGGAAACCTGACTTTGTGATGAATATACTTTGAGCTGTCAGTCATGTTTCACATTACCTTGGTTTATTTTAAAGTTTTACAAAATGAAACTAGGAAAGTATAATATTCAATTATAGGCCTTCAGAAATGGTAGCAGGTGTTGGATAATGATGAGTATTAGGATCAGTGAAGAGCGTGGAAAGAAGGATAGATATTTCATTGAATGTCGTTACTTCAACATCCTGTTACATAGTAAGTTGGAATATTATACCCAAACATGGAAGTCTGGATATTTTAAATTGGAAGATGCAGGAAATAAATTAACTACCTGCTCTCTATGACATTTATATGTACTTTCAAATGCTTGATTATGTTATTGATTTTTTGAGGGAAGGAAAAAAATCATCCACTTCTGAGAAAGGTCCAAATCTTGATGCCAAAGCTGTCTTCATGACAATTCTATCTTCTAACGTATTCTGATATATTTTACTAAACATTAAATATTGTACTTTATCTCTAGGTGGATAGATTCAAACTATTCACAGATTGATAATAATGTTAAAACATCCCTTTGAGCAAACCGCTTAAAATTATAGAGGTGGTCTTTGCAGATTTTAACAGTTCCATGAAAGAAAGGTTTCATTTCATCCTCAGCATAAACGTCTTTCCCCTCAACAGTTGGCAAACTTACATATTGAGAAAGTCTTATAGTTGCTGCCTTTTTCTTTGAATAGCAGGCTGAAAAAATATATACACAGGCTCTACAATACTGAATCAAGAGCAGAAGGTCTATTGGTGAATGCCACCTGCTCTCTGAGAATAAACGGCATGTGGACTGGTGTTCAGGAGCAGCCTCCACTATCCTCCTCGTAAAACCCTTTCTTGCTGCACATCTAGTGCTTCACCTTTAGTTCTGACACCAAAGCCATTTCCGGTCTACCTCATGCCTCACAAATACAAGTGTTAGCCTAATGAGAAATCTCTCTCTTGTAGTGTGTGTTTTTAGGGATAAGCAAAACAAGAAGTCATTGGGTATTTTTCATATTTGAAGTACATTTGCCAAAAGCTGATCTACATTCTGCATTAAAAACTACCTTGACCTTACGGTAAGGTGCAGCATTTCCCAGCATGTCTGTGGGATGCTGATTGCTGGATCATATCATATGCCACTGGCAATATGTAACATGTCATTTAGTAAGTTTGGCAATAACTCATTCTTCTTTACCTTAAAATAAAATACTATTATTATTATTATTTTGCAGTTTTTGGGTGGGGCTGGGTTTGAACCTGCCACCTCTGGCATATGGGGCCAGCGCCCTACTCACTGAGCCACAGGCACCACCCCAAATAAAATATTATTAATGACTTTGTCTCTACTTTTACGTACTTCTAGGAAATTGAGAGACTTACAAGGTATGACAAGTTCACAAACTAGTCTTAGAACAATTGCTGAGTATCACTATGGTCACCCCTCAGGAAGCTAGGCACTGATACCAGCACCTAGTCCACCCTTCAAAGCAATTTTGAGACTCTTTTTCTGGAATGGCCATCAGAGCTATTGTTGTATTACCATTGATTCCCTGAATGTCATCAAAAATGTCTTCCTTTCAATATTTCCTTTATTTTGGGTAAAGAAAAAAGTCACTGGGGCTCGGCTCTGATGAATAGGCAGGGCATTCCAATACAATTATTTGTTAACTGGCTAAAAACTCCTTCACAACACTGCTGTGAAGTGAGCTGGTGCATTGTCGTGATGCAAGTGCCATGAGTTGGTGAAAAGTTCAGGTTGTTTCTAACTTTTGCACACATCCTTTTCAGCAATTCCAAATAAAAAATTTGGTTAACTGTTTGTTCAGTTGGTACAAATTCATAATGAACAGTACCTCTGATATCAAAAAAGGTTAGCACCTGTGGCTCAAAGGAGTAGGGCGCAGGTCCCATATACCAGAGGTGGCAGGTTCAAACCAGGCCCTGGTCAAAAACTGCAAAAAAAAAAAAAAAAAAAAAGGTTAGCAATGTTGTTTGTTGTTTGGACTCTTGATTTGGGCTGATGAAACTTTTTTGGTCGGTGGAAAATTGACTGACTTCCATTGTGCACTTTGACACTTTGTTTCAGGGTCACATTGGTACATTCATGTTTCATCACCAGTGATAACAGCCCAAAACATTGCCTTGTTTCTCCAAAAGTCCTGGGAAACTTCATCTCTCCTGTGTTCTTGTTCATTGGTAAGTTCCTTGCGTACCATTTTTGCACACAACTTGCTTATACCAAGATTTTCAGTTCAGATTTTTCTGTTTCTTTATTGATATTTACTTGATCTACTATGCTTCTCACAGTACTCTGACACACAAGTCAATACATTTTTGCAATTTTTGCATTTAAATTTTTGCAATTTAAATGACTACTTTCATGCTTTAGTTATTCACTTTAATACTTTAGTTACTGGCCACGCTGACCTCTTTTCTTCAGTAATGCTTTCTCTCGCCTCAGAAAAACGTTTGACACATCCGTATGCTGCTGTTTTCTCCATGGCATTATCCCCATAAACTTGGACTAACATGTCCCTGACTTCACTTCCACTCTTGGCAAGTTTAACAAGAAATTAAAAATTTGTCATTTCATTTGCTCTATTTCAAGCTCATGACAGCACATGAGAACTTGCGACAATGAGTGCCACTCAGCAGGACACCACATGTCACATGAACACAGCTGTGAGACACTGATCTACCAAGGTTATGAAACTTTATTGAGCTGTTTGCACAGTTCTATTGTCACAGGTGCATGGTGGCAAGTTCATGGACTTTACTGTCAGAACTCGTCATAAACCGACTTTTGCTATACGTAATTACGATTCCTTATTTTGATGCCTGAGTAGGTTGGGTGTATAAGTAATAATGTCTGCTATCTTATTTTAATAACAAAATCATGATTAGGCTACCAGAGAGGTCAGGATTATTCCCAAAACATGACTAGGCTATCAGAGAGGCCACTGCTCCCTGTTTTAGAATGAAGGGAAAATCTCTTTGCTTCATGTCAAGAGATGATAGGTTCATACACAACAAAACTGGGGGCATGGAGTACATGGATTACTTGTTCAGCAATATCTAATTTTCAGATATTCACTATTTACTTCCGTGTGGACTTTTCTTTTCCAGATGATTGTGTAAAATCATTGCACCCTCAGATTCATTAGACTTGTATTACTTTTTAAATGACTACTTTAATGCTTTAGTTACTCACTTTTGAGTCATTTTAAAAGAATGTAATGCAACATAGTAGGAATGATTAACGCTTTTAATTTTATGAAAGCAACATGCAAATCATTAGAAAACTTTTTTCTTTTTTGAGACAGAGTTTTATTATGTTACCCTGGGTAGAGTGCAGTGGCGTCACAGCTCACAGCAACCTTAAACTCTTGGGCTCAAGCGACTCTCTTGCCTCAGCCTCCCAAGTAGCTGGGACTACAGGTGTCTGCCACAATGCCTGGCTATTTTTTTTTGTTTGTTTAGCAGGCTCAGGCTGGGTTCGAACCACCAGCCCCAGAGCATGTGCCTGGCGCCCTAACCACTGAGGTACATGCAGCGAGCTGGAAAATGTTTCTTTAAACTACATACTATTAATTAAGATGAACAGCCAACTTAGCCATTGGAAATACATTGTATAATGTTTAGAAATGTAATTTGAAGAATGAAACAGGATTTCTGGGAAGAATAATAATTTCAAATGTGTGCAAAATATATTTCTACATCTCTTCTTTAAAACTGCCATCTTCATAGATCTAACAAGAGTACACCAGTGGTCCAAAGGCCACGTGTAGTTCCGCCGTAAGTTCACTCTGCCTTCCATTCCTCCAAGAGAAGGAAAGGCGAGTCTGAGAAAGCAAGCCAAGGAAAGGAATTTCTCTACATTTCTCTCACAGCCCAGAGGAGGCCGCATTCGCTGGCCTAATGGGACCGCTCCTGACCAAGCAGGATGGGAAAGAGCTCTCGTGGGACTAATCGCTGGCCTGTCTTACCTGGATAGCTTTGTCAATGAAGAGAGACACAGACTTGTGAGAGGGAAGTCCACACACACGTGTGGGGGTGGGGAGAATGTCCTGGCGAGCACAGGACCTGATGACTTCAATTCTGACCTTTTCATTTCTTCCTTTCTGAGGGATGGGGTGCAGCTGAGAGTGAGGGGCTCAGGAGGAGAGGGTGGTAGAAAGGACTCTGGAGACTTTCTGAACAACAGTGGGAGGAAGTCTGTGTGGACTCTGAGTTCAAT
The DNA here is from genome assembly GCA_963573935.1 of Arctocebus calabarensis. NCBI lineage: Eukaryota > Metazoa > Chordata > Mammalia > Primates > Lorisidae > Arctocebus > Arctocebus calabarensis. Next base: position 18,864 of record CAUYON010073268.1, on the reverse strand, counting down.
ATGATTTCCAAATGAGGTGTAGGCATTGATTCATTTTTCACATGATTTCAGAGATGAAATGCAAATGTGCTAGAATTTGTGGTGGTGAGAATGTGCTCAGTTGACACAGTATATCAAAGTCTCGGGCTTAGACGACATGGGAAATTGAGAATGCCACTGTGGAAATGTGGCAGGCTGCTCAGAAGGTGGCCATCTTCAACTTGGGTCTGCAGGGTCACCGAGACTCTCACCTGTGTCTCCTCGTTATCCCCATCCCTGGCATAAAACATATGACCAGGACAATTAGTGCACCCATCACAATGCACCAGAAATCCAGCCCATGAAATTTCAGTTGTAAAGGTCCTTTGTAATTCTGCTGCGTGCACATGATATTTTCCTAAAGTGAGGTAGGCTCACACACTGCAGAGCCCTGGGCTTCCCCAGGGAAGTAAGTGAGGCTGAGCTAACCGGCACTTGTTGCATTTCCTCAAGGAAATCCAATGACCTGGGAAATCCCGCAGTGATTAACGACAAATGTTTTGCCTCCTCCATGAAGTGCTCCAACCCTGTGGCAAGCAAACGTCACATCAGAGCTCTTAAGCACCGAGTATGAATCCCCCACTAGTATCCTGGTTTTAGTTAAGAAAATTCAATTCATTCAATAAATATTCACTGAGCGCCTATTATGAGCCTGCCCCTGGGCCAGGAGCTGGAGTTATGAAAATGTATCTTATAGATGTACACTAATAACTATACTAGAAAGCAAAAATCTACCAATGTAATAAAAAAGGTATCAACAAAGGCTACAGGATTGAGGGTGTGGAGGAGGGAAATGCATCATTTTCTAACAGAGGTAATTTACCTGAATGCTCTGTGATCACCTTTATAAATATGCAGGCAAGTTTAACGGCTTCTCTGAAGCTTAAGGGAGATGATAGAGCTTGGAACATGACCAGTTCTTAATGAAGTGCTTTCCCCTCTTCCTTCTTTCTCCTCCCCTTCCACACTGTAAACGTATTGTGGGCAGAGACTGAACTTATCGCTGTGTCCTCTACGGTATCTATTCTAGTGCTTTGCTTCAATTATTCCCAATAAATATAGACTTGGAAGAATAGTTCATTGATTGTGCTTAGAGAAGGGCCAAAAATGGCAAGGAAGAAGAAGAAAGAAAAAGAGGAAAGAGTCGATCTAAGCACTGTTGGTAAAAGACTAATCACCAGGTATATAGGCCCACTTTTTGTCACTTACGCAGACAAAAAAAGATGGATTCAATAGAAAGACAACTGTAAGTTATCAACAGGAGATAGCATTATCCACTTGTCTCCTGTCTGTGTTTGCCCTGCTGGTACTACCGAGAGCACACTAATAATGCGTAATCAGAGATGACATTTTACAGCATTTCTGCAAATTGAAGCACTCTCTCTACCATGTTTATCAGTGATACTTTGTACCTCTCTTAATTCCTACCTCTTTTTCTGAAGGTACTAAATGAGTCTCAGTCACTTAGCGAGATCTCCTAATGTTAACAGATAATGCAGACAGAATTTGCAGGCCAGGCCTGGTGGACCACACCTATAATCCTAGTATTTTGAGAGGCTGAGTTTGGAGGATCTTGAGCCCGGGAGTTCAAAACTAGACTGGGCAATAGCAAAACCCCATCTCTATAAAAGATGAACAGCTTAGCCAGGCACAGTGGCACCCACCCCTAGTCCCAGCTACTAGGAAAGCAGAGGCAGGAAGCTCACTTGAGCCCAGGAGTTGGTGCTTACAATGAGTGATGGTGATGCCACTGCACTCCAGGCTGGGTGATAGAGTGAGAATCTGTCTCATAAAAAAAAAAAAAAAAAAAAATTGTGAAAGAACTTGAAAAGAGAAATCTTTATCCCAGCAGTTATTGTTAGTGTTTACAAATCTATCAAACAGCAAATCTGGCTGGTTTTCCCTCCAGAATAAACTCATTATAGAATAATCATTTAAGTAATAAATTATTCCAGCATTGTGTAGATCTAGGCAAGATAGTATCGCCTGTCCTCTTAAAAAACATTATGAGCACCACCAAACCTATACCAGCCTGAATTAGCTACAGCAATCCTTACAAAAAACAAGTCAAAGCAACTCTAACAGAAATGTAGTAAACCTCTCTTTTCTTATACTTGTCTTCTAATTCTTTTGAGGGCAACATTTAACTATCTCAAGTTACATTTTTAAGAAGCCATGTAAGCTAATGACAAGACTGGGTCTAAAATTTACCGCTTTTTTGAGGGGCAACGTTAGTATCTATTTGGTCTGCAATCCTGGATAAACTCTTACAGCAACCAGACCACTAATTTGAATGTTGAAATAATATCCTGCAGCCTTCTCTATACACCTTTTCACTCCACTCTGAACCTTAAGGCTACTCACTTCTGTTTGCTGTCTATTTAGCTCTCCCCTGCCTAGCTGCTTTGAATTATTCATGTACTTGTGTTCCTGGCCAGCAGAGAGCACATCTTATTCACCTTTATGTTTTCTAAGAGCCTTTTGCACTGAGATTTTGAGATATGATGAGTACTTGCTAAATAAGTATAGTAGGCCAAATCATATATTGTGCGTGAGCATCAGATTCCCAATTATATAGAAAAATATTCATTGCCAACTACTGGCCATTGTAAAATTTAAGTTGTGTATTATAGTTTGGAAAATAGCATAAAAATTCATCTGAGATTATAAATGTGTGGGCTAGATCTATGTAGACAGTATATGCCAAATCGTTGAATGAAGCTTTTCCTGGTCTGATGCCTGTATGTTTAAGTTGACTTTAAGGGAGAAGATTTTTAAAAAGAATTAAGTATTTGCAGTCTGAATTAACAAGATAATATTAATCAGCTATAAGCACGTTTCATTAGATAGAAGTGAACCCCTAGTTAGTTTAAAACGGCAACATGTTAAATAATTTATTATATTTATATTCTCAGATAATACCATACTGAAGAAATGTTATCTATGTTAGCCAGGTAAAAGTATAGCATATATTACTTAGCTCTCGAAGATAAAAGAACAAAAATACTCCTTAGCATTACTCAAGGGCAGGAGTCAGAAACTCAAATGCCCACAGAGGTCAGGGTAGAAACCTAAAACTCTGCAGAGGAAGGTCAGAACGCAGTGTACAGAGGTAGGTCTTTGCTCTAAAGGGAGCACTATTGACAGCTGCAGGTTATGGTTGCCACCTGGAGATAAAGGCTGCATGTTGTCGGAGAAGAAGAGACTTTGCAAGTCTAGACATTGGTGGGAGACATCTTGAATTTCAAATGGCTGCAAATTAAATTTTCTTTCTTTTGTCAAAATCAAGTTCAGGCCAAAGAAACTTATATGTAGTCATACTTACTTCCATAGGTCAGCAGATCTTTCCTGAACTACGGAACCTATAGGATATTTAAGGTACCTTCCGCTTGTGAGATTTGTCCTAGTACTAACTAGTTAGCAAGTCAGTTTATTTAGAAAGAATTCGTCTATATTCTCTACCAGATGTTGCCTATTTTAATCACACCATAATTATCAAGTCACTGTGTAAACACTATATTGTAAGCTTTTATTCGAAAAAAAGATATTTACAAAGAACAGCTTGAGGAGCTGAACCATGTAAAGACTCAACCAAATCTCAAGCTCCTCTACTGAGTCACTCACAGATTTTCATCTCAACATTGCATGTCTTTTTCTGGGCCAGAGCCATTCATTGAGAATGTTAAATGACATTTCAAAAGAAAAACTAAACTGAAGTGAAGTCCCAGATATTAGTCAGGCCTCATATTTTCTTTGGGTCTTTGACAGAAATGTTAAAGTATGCAGCTGGAGATGTCTGGTGGTTTTAACACAAGAATCATTAATCTGAAGGGACTCAGACACATTCATTTCTCCTCACTTTAACTGAGCACATTATATTTAAAAGCAGATGACAATGACCCATTAATGTCCCTTAATGCAACTGTATTAAATTCATAAGCTACACTAACCTCTTACCATTTTGATAGCTGTTAATTTTACACATACAAACACAGGAATAGCAAGTGCTTTCTCTGATGTCTTGAGAAATTCATATGCCAGAGTGTGTAAAGAAAACCTCTGAGACTGGATTTAATAGCATGAATTAGTTTGTGTTATGAATGACTTGACTGGTCAATTTAGTGTGAAAAGTAGATGTCAAAAATGTCTTTAACCTTCCTTCGAGTAATTCAAAGCATACTGCCTGACATCTCTTTTGCAAGGCAGCAGTCTCTCATACCTACTCTTTCCTTATCTTTCTAATAAATCCAAGTAATTCAGTAATTAAATAATTTGGTATTATTGAAGAAAACAGTCTCTGGATACCTGCTCTGTGGAAAGCTCTGCACTAGGCAGTCAGGAGAAGGGTTAGATGGGATGCTCCCTGCAAGTACCCCAGAGAGTGAAGGGAGACTCCTAGGATGTTATGCAGGGCCCTTGACAATCTCCACCCTTCTCATTCAAAATGCCTCCCTTGTCAGGAATAGAATGGAGGAAAGGCCAGGCATGTCCTTGCCTTTGTAGGACATAAAATATCTTGTAAAACTGAACAAATGATACAATAAGCTCTAGTATACATAAAATTAAACAATGCAGCAAGATTCAATTCTGCAAACAGCTATGAAGAAATTCAGGCATTTATAGGAGCTTCTTTTCTTTATCTCTTTAGCCTCATGTATAGCCACTCCCTCCTCAAATTTGATATTCCATCAAAACGGAAGTACCCATAGGTCTCTGGGCACAACCCATTGTTTCATGCATTGGTATCTTTTTAAATGTTAGTCTCTCCATTTGGAGCCCCGCAACTTGCCATGATTTGTGTGTTGGGCAACGCCTACTTATCTTTTCAAAGCCATCTGTATCACACGTGTCTTGTGCATTGCTTCAAAATCTCTCAGCCTGACTTGTCCCTTTTCCCAGCTGCTGTGGCGATTCTGCGTGGGCTCTGATCAGCTCCACGCAGGTGCATTCCAGCAGTGCAAATGCACCTCACTTTCCCCACTCAGGGCAGAAGTGCCAGCAAATGATGCTCTGAGAGCAAACCCTAGCTGGTCTTCAACAGCTTATACTTCAGAAAAAAAGAAAGAAAACGAAGGGCTAAAGCAAGGTAGGCGGAAAGGAAGAAGGAAGGGAGGAAGAAAGTAAGGGAGAAACAAAGGAACAAAGGAGAAAGGAAAAGGCTATGTAAATAAGTCATGGTAAGTCAAGCTAAGGTATAGCAGGTGTCATCAGAAGGATACTAACACAGAATGTAATAGTGAGCATTTAGAAAGAAATCAGAGCAATGTGCACCTAAATTGATAATAGGCGTGAATCAAATACCACCGTAAAATGTGAGCAATAATCAGAAATTGGTAAATGTTATTGACCGGCTGGAGATTCTAGGTCTCAGAGAAAAATCACCATCCCATGTTGTGAGTACACTCACAATAGCAAGAGGGTCAGAGAATGGGAAGCATTCGGAAACATCAATTCTCAGGATGTGTGCAAAGAGCAGAAATTCTTAGTTTTACCTCTTTGGGAGCTGTTTCAAAGATGGGTAGCGACAGAAAGTGTGGGACCTGATTGGAGCCTGGGAATTGGCAGAGTTACTCAAAATTTTCTCTCAAGTTATACCACAACGCTATATAAATTCAAATAGTTTCACTGTTCTGATAAAATACCGGAGTCTTTTTGCTTTTATCAATTTTTTGATTTTCTATTCACATAAAAAAACTTCCAGTGATTTAAAAATACTTTTTTTTAAACTTCAGGATAATATGACGGTACAAATGTTTAGATTACATTGTTTCTATCTCTCGGGTAAAGTTCAAGTTGTAGTTGAGCCCTTCACCCAGGGTGGGTGCTGAACACCCTCACATTGTGCACGTTAGGTGAGATTCTGCCAGTCTCCCTCCCCCCCTTCCTCCCCTCTTCCTCCTCTCCCCTACCTCTTGCTAGACTATATTTGTGTTTTTTCTTTCATGTGGGTGTGTCGAAGAACTAAAAGTCAATTTACCATTTGGTCTCCCAGTCTCATTACTAGGTATCTACCCAGAAAAACAAAAATAATTTTACCACAAGGAGATTTGCACCAGAATGTTTACTGCAGCTCAATTCTCAATTACCAAGAGGTGGAGCAACCCTTCCAGTGTTTTATCTCTGAGCATCTGCAATGAGCAAAAAACCTGTGAATTTTTAGAAAGATAAATGTCCGACACATGGAGAAGTCTCTGGAAGTGATTCTCACCATTGTTGACACAAACAACACTGAGGACCTTATTAAAATGCATGTGTGAGAAGGGTACAAGTGAAACTTACTAAATGCAGAATACAAATGTCTTCATACAATAACGAGGAAAATGTTATGAAGGCTATGTTAAAGTTTGATGAAAATAAAATTTCAGATTGTGTGTGAAACCAGCACATTGTACCCCTTGATTGCACTAATGTACACAGCTATGATTTAATAATAAAAAATAAAAATAAAAATAAATAAAATGCATGTGTGAGCCCTGGACAAGACCTCCTAAATCAGAATTCTGGAATTATGACCCAGGACTCTGTGTTTTTAATTTATATAGCCCTCCTGTTATTGTGCTCCAATCCTAGATCTTTGGAATTCTGAAAAACAATGACTTAAATAAACAAGTCAAATTGGTTTTAATCAGTCAAAAGTGTACATCTGTGCCTGTTAAGGTGGGCATATGCAAACCCTAGCAGCTAATAACTTTCACTATTTGTCATAATTAGTCAATCAAGTAAAATACCTATGATTTCAAAAAAAAGGAAATATCTTTTTTGACTCTAACATTAAAGAACTATCTGTTTTGAAATATTAGTCTAATAAGATGGAATGTAGACACTGCGCCTGTACTCAACCTGCTAAGCCACATACACCAAAGCTGGTGGGTTCAAATCCAGCCCAGGCCCGCCAAACAATAATGACAATTACAACCAAAAAGCAGCTGGGCGTTGTGACAGGTTCCTGTAGTTCCAGCTACTTAGGAGGCGGAGGCAACAGACTTGCTTGAGCCCAGAAATTGGAGGTTGCTGTGAGCTGTGATGCTACAGCACTCTATCTAGGGTGACAGCTTGAGGCTCTGTCTCAAAAAAAAAAAAAAAAAGATGGAATGTACATCTGACAAAAGTCACTCTTAATTTAAAATGAAAATTGATCAATTGTGTTGCAGAATTAAAAAAGCACTAAAGCAAGACAAATACACAAAAGCATGATGAACAAATTAAAGTCATGAACTAAGTTTTGGTTTTGCTCTGTAGTTTGCTATTTTAAGTGTGAAAACGTTTCTGTTGTGTTCTTCAAATGCCTGGGAATTCCTCAGTCTGTGGGGTTCCTTGGTACTTTAATACCAAAATCACTCCCAAGGATCTTTATTACACTCCTGTGCAGGAAGACTAGATTTCAATAAGCCTACCCTTCTCGAGGAGTTCTGGAAACATAACCAACCCCAGAGTAGGAATGTGTCGCTAAGCAATCCAGGTTGTCATGTGACGCTCTAGTCAGCTGCCTGGTTCTTGCTTTGGAGCAAACTTCACTCAGGCTTTGCAGCTCTCTCAGCAGCACTTTCAGTCAGACCATGACAAGAAACCCTTCCATGAAGAAGCGAGAGCAGTGACCATGATATAGCAGTTTAGAGGCCTTTATTAAAGGTCCGATGATAACTGGAGGAAATTACAACACAGAGAAATGTATTTTTAAAAAAAATGGAGATAGTTAATTTTGTGGGGAAAAAGTAAAATGGTGGTTTAATGCAAATTGTTTTTTTATTTTTGCAAATTTGTGGAATACGTGAGAAATTTCATTATATATATATAATGTGTAGGGATCAACTCCTAGTGTTCACTGCATCTATCACCTGAGTATAACACATTTTTGTTAAGTACAGTCATCCTACTCTGCTATCAAGCACTGCCTTTTCTCTTACTGTTTGTATCCTTTAACTTACTTCTTTACATCCCCTCCCTGCCCTCTACTCACACTTCCCAGTCTCCAATATCTATTTTTCCATTCTCTACTCCATGTGTTCATATTTTTTAGCTCCGACATATAAGTGAGAGCATGTGTAATTTGCCTTTTTGTGCTAGGCTTATTTCACTTAAGACTAAGACCCCCCAAAATGAGGAATGCTTCTTGAATTTGCATGCCATCCTTGCACAGGGGCCCAGCTTATCTTCTCTGTATTTTTCCAATTTTAGTAATATATATGTGCTGCTGAATCAAGCACAACACAGTGAGCATAAGCATAGATCTACCCTAGTAAGAAAGACATCGCAGTCCTATGACCCTCATCACTGATTCTCCAGCATACAACTTCTTATCTCGCTGCCTGCGGTCTCACTGTGCCATAGGTCTGCCAGGCCATCTCATCCCTGGATTGCAGCTGTTAGGGTGAAGACTGCTTTCCCCAATGGGAGGCCCCATACTTCCTTCTTCAGAATCCTAGTCCCATTTCCCCCAAATCATTTTCTCCCTCCTCTGAGAAAAGCCTCCCTCTGGCAGTCATCCTCATTCAGAATTGCCATGAATAACACAGAATAGCAATAACCCAAATATCCCACCAGCCAGCCAGAATAACTGTCATTGGTAGGGTGTTTCCCTTGAGAGGGAATTCCAACTATACACAGTGATATGCTCTTAACCCTTTCCTATCCAAAATGTACCAGATTAAATGACATCTTATAATTCTTATCAAAATGTGTCTCATGTATTCAGCAGCATCATAATTTTCAAAACATAGATTATTCAATCTTGGATAACACCATCTATAAGACTTTTGTCTTTCAGTCAGATTGAACAATATGTATTTTCATTTCAAAGACCATCTCCAGTATAATGCTATGACCAGGTCTTACAACCTTTTCTTTTTGAGATCCTATCCTGATCTCCTGTGTGCCACACTTGGAGTAACAGCATGCACAGCTATCAAAATCCAGCAGCAATATACAGCATAAAGCACATGAACATAATCTGGAATTATAAAGATCTATTAAAAAATCAATCCTATTTTTATATTTATATTACTAAGCAGAATTTTAATTTCTCAATTTGAAGCTTGATATTTGGGTTATTGCTATACTGTGCATGGAAAGTCTTCCCTAATACCAATGGATGGGTGTTTTCCAGTGGTAGGATCTCCAGATACTTCTCCCCTTGAGTAAGGTAATTTTTTCCAGGAAGTTCAAGCCTTTAACCTTTAGAAGGCAGAAATATACTACATCTTATAAATAACATTTTCCACAGTCTCCTCTTGTCGAGAGTAAAAGAAATCTATATGGCTTTGTTAAAAATGAGCTATTTTATTCATTTACTTGGCTAGTTACTTAGGTTTGATGATTTTGTTGAGTTTGGGTTCAGGAGTACATCTTAGAAGTGGGAGGTTTAGCTAGGCACTCTTTTTTTCTTTAAGCTGCTGCTGCTCATTTTCCTCTACAAAGTTAATCTTCCTTTGTCTTCATTTTCCAAATTGTTAAACTGAGAACAAGATAAAACATGCCCTGGCCAAGTGTGGATTAATCTATGTAAAGTACTAGTCAAGTGCTAAGTAGTTTTGCTCTTGTTACTTATCTTCACTAAGTAGCTGTGTAAGTCACAGTAATTTGTTGACGTCTGGTGAGAAATAGCGTAGTAATACATGAAACTAACACATAACAGTAGCAAACCATCATGGCCCATTCTCTATCAATTGTATATTTGGATTGGACATATATGTTGAAACATTGAAGGTGGTTAGACATCTTGTGAATGTGTTTATTAATTGGCTAATAAAGACATTATCTTAAAAATTTTATAAATTTCTATTCTTGGTAGGATCATAGGTAGAAATTTGCAATATCCTTATATTCATATTTCAGTTCATATCTCTTTTTACATTCCATGTATCTATCTATCTTTTTGGCATAGAACAGGAAAATACTAATTACAAAATGACTCTTGATTCTAAAAGCTGTAGCCTTGCTATGCATAAGTTTCAGGTTTTCATTGCTTCATAATCATAATAGCAATTGAAACAAACAGTGATTGAGTCAAAGACATTCTTTACCATTTTAGTCAAAATTTATTTTTAAATTCCCTCTTCTTACCTACCTGACATTTAGCAAAATAGATACAAAGGGTAAATTTACAATTTGGGTACATCATAGAATTTTGCTGTCAAATAGTTCCCAAATGAAATTAATGTGAGTATTGGAAATAAAGAGAGTAAATGAGAAGAGAATTAATACCATTTGAATTATGAACTCCTAGGAAACACAAGAAAAGTTCTCCTAATTATGTGATCCCATTACTAGAAAGAATGTCTATCTTACATTTATGTATTTCTTCTCACCTATGCAATTTAGCAAACAAAGAATATACTACTGCTTCTGGGTAAAAAGGAGTAGCCTGCATCAGACTAAATTCCTGCTGAAAACAACTATCAATGCTGAATAAAATGTACAATACAGATGTTGAAAATCTCCAGGGAGCAATGAAAGCAGCTATACTGTGAAGGGTTATGATAATGAAGAAAGTAAAACTTTAGAGAAGCCCAACACGTTACACGACATTCCCGAAGAGACATTTCATTTTCTTAAACTGTATTTTTTGGGGAGAAAAGACCAAGCACAAAGTAGGTATTCAAAGGTTTAAATGCTAAGCAAAAATTCTGGCAATCTCCTTGGGTTGGAGTTGGGAACATTATGGGACTGAATGTTCATTTTCCCCAAGCTTTATGTGTTGAAATCTTAACCTCCAAGCTGATAGTGTTTGGAGATGAGGTCTTTGAAAGGTAATTCAGGTTAGATTAGGTGATGAGAAGGGGGCCTCATGATCACATCTAGTAGCCTTATAAGAAAAGGAAGAGAGAAATTAGTTTCTTCCTTCACATGCATGCACCAAGAAACTGCCATGTGAAGACACAGCAAAAGGCAACCATCTCTAAGTCGGGAAGAGCATTCTCATCAGAACATGACCAGGCTGACACCTTGGCCCCAGACTTTTATCCCCAAGAGCAGTGAGAAAGTAGATTTTTGTTGTTTAAGTTATTCAGTCTTAATATTTTGTTATGGTATCCAGAACTGTCTAAGCCAGGGAGAGAATGAGAGTTAAGGGTTTGTCTGGGAGAAGAACATGTGGAATATACCCAAGGCTTCCAGTGGGGTGATAGAAGAACTAGGTATTACTAGATATAAAGACGAACTAACAACAGACAGGCTATCAAAAAGCCAGAAGCACAACCTCAACACATCCGAAACTCCAATTAGATCAGTCATCTGCTCGTACTATATCTTCCAGCAAGAAGACAATTACAACTTCTTTGAAGGAAGATAACATTATACAGAGATTCTGCATTTTATTAATGTATAATATTCAGCATTCACTAATAACTCATGGGAAAGGAAACAATAGATGAGTGGGTTATCTAGATGTTGGAGTTAAGAGATACATATCTTAAAATAAGTTATTATCATGGAGAATAAAGTAGAGGAAAAGATGAATGAGGCTAATGAAGAGATAAATAATTTCTCTGTTTGAAAGACAGAGAAGAAAAGAATGAAAAATAGAAAAAACAAGATAAGAGAAATTGGGACACAGTCAAAATATATGATATACATGTAATTGCTGCCCCCAGAAAAAAAATAAAGAGAAAAATAATAAGTCAAAATAATATTCAAAGACATAATGGCCAAAAACTTTCTAAACTGATGTAAGACATCAATCTACAGATTGAGGAAGGTCCACAACTACAAACAGAGTAAATACAAAGAAAAAAAACTCAGAAAAATAGGCACAAAATAAATATTTCTAAAAATAAATTTAAAAAAATGATTTTAAAGTGAGGCAGGAAAAGAAAAATATTCTCTTAAAAGAGCAAAAAAGAAAAAAAGAAGACTTACAACTGACCTCGCAACAGAAATTGTAAAATTTATTTATTTATTTATTTATTTTAATTGTTTTGAGATAGAGTATTATTCTGTCACCTTTGGTAGAGTACCATGGCATCATAGCTCACAGCAACTTCAAACCCTTGGGCTCAATCAATCAATACTCTTGCCTCAGGTTGCCAAGTAGTTGAGACTACAGGCACCCACCATAATACCCCGACTATTTTTTTTTTTTTTTGAGATAGAGTCTCAAGTTGTTGCCCTGGGTAGAGTGCTGTGGCATTACAGCTCACAGGAACCTCCAACTCTCAGGCTTAAGCAATACTCTTGCCTCAGCCTCCAAAGTAGCTGAGATTACAGGTGCCCACCACAATGCCTAGTTCTAGTTCTCTTTGTTGTTTTGGTGGGCTCTGGCTGGATTCAAACCCACCAGCTCTGGTGTATGTGGCTGGTGCCTTAGCTGCTAGAGCTATGGGCACTGAGCCATACCCGGCTATTTTTAGAGATGGGGTCTTGCTTTTGCTCAGGCTTGAATCCCTGAGGTCAAGCAATCCACCCACTTTGGCCTCCCAGAATGCTAGGATTATAGGTATGAGCCACCACACCCTAGAAATTATAAAATTTAGAAGGGAATAGTATGACAATTTTATTTAAGTGCCTAAGAAAAATAATTGACAATTTATAATTCTATACCCAGCAGAATTACTCTTCAAAAGAAAGAGAAACAGATATATTTTTAAGAGGAAAAAAGAGTAAAAAATTTTTACCAGCAATCTTTTTTTTTGAGACAGAGTCTCACTATGTCACCCTGGGTAGAGTGGTGTGGCATCACAGTTCACAGCAACCTCAAACGCTTGGGCTCAAGTAATTCTTTTGCCTCAGCCTCCCAAGTAGCTGAGACTATAGGCACCCACCACAACGCCTGGCTATTTTTTTGTTACAGTTGTCATTGTTGCAGGTTGGCCTGGGCTGGGTTTGAACCTGCCACACTCAGTGTATGTGGCCATAGCCACTGTGCTATGGGCACCAAGCCACTAACAGTCTTTAATACCACAAATAATATAGGAGTATAGAAATATAGAAAAAAGAATAATGGAAAGAGAACATTTGTAAGAAAATTTCAATGTATATTAACTTTATAAAAATAATAATACATGAGATTTAAATATATATGTAGAGTTAAAATTCATGAAAAAATGTAATGCAAAAATCAAAGAGAAGATGAATGAGGTTAACATGTTATATTCTAGCAATATTGAAGAAGTAGTAAAAAGTAATAAATTGTATTAGGCTATAATAAGTTAAGGATGTAGCAGTGATATCTGGGGTAACTACTAAGAAAATAAGAAATACATAATTAACCACTTACTGGAGAGAACTAATAGAATAGCAATTATTTTATTATTTAAAAAATAAGGCAAGAAGTAGAATAAAGAACATAAGTAAGTTAAATACAGCAGAACATAATTGTGACATTAAACCTAAATATATCAGAAATTACATTAAATGTAAATGAATAAAATACTTCTATTAAAAGATAATATTGTTAGAGTAGATTAAAATAATAATAGCTACATACTATTGAGAATAAAATAGGGATGTGCTTCTAACTCCTACAGGCAGCAGATAGTAAAAATATATATAAACAATTTTTTACCAAGTTGAGAATTTCATTGAAATGGACAATGCCATAGTTTGCATGTTTGGTCCCTGCAAATCTCATGTTGAAATTCAATCTCTGCTGTTGGAGGTGGAGCCTAACGGGAGATGTTTGGGTTGTGGGGGCAGATCTCTCATGAATGAATTAATGCCCTTCCTGTGTGTGGAGGGGAGTGAATGAATTGTAATAAAGAAGTGGCCAACACATAGGGAATATATGTGAATATTTGGTAAGCTTTTGTGATAAATATTTTGTAAATAAAGATACATTTAGTACAATTTTCCATTTTCCCTATGTACAGTGACTTAATGGGAGACTTTTGGGATTTCCTGTATTAGTTTTCTGGAGAGCAGGTTGTTTTGTAAAAGAGTATGGCACCCCCCCTTCTCTTGCCATGTGCACATACCTGCTCTCCTTTGCCTCCTACCGAAAGTGGAAGCAGCTTCAGGTTCTAACCAGCACTATGCTTCTTGTACAGCTGGTAGAATCCTGAACCAAGTGAAGAAAGCTCTTTTCTTTATAAATCACCAGTTGCACATATTCTTTTCCAGCAATACAAACAGACTAATACAGACAAATTCCTTGGAAAAGCAGAATTTATCAAAACTGATGCAAGAAGAAAGAACATTTGAATTCTCATCTATCTGTCAATAAAACTGTTATCCTGGTAGGACTGAAAACTAGTATAACCTCTATGGGAAATCATATGGAGATACCTCAAAGAACTTAAAGTAGACCTACCATTGGATCTAGCAATCCTATTGCTGCGTATATATCCAAAGGAAAACAGGTCATTTTATAAGAAGGACACCTGTATTTGAATGTTTATAGCAGCACAATTCACAATCTCAAAAACGGGGAAACAATCCGAGTGCCCACCAATACATATTGTAATAAAATGTGGTATATGCATACTACGGAGTATAACTTGGCCATTAAAAATGGTTATCTAGTATCTTTTTGGACATCTGGAAGGAACTGGAAACATTCTGCTTAGTGAAACATCACAAGAATGGAGAAACAAACACTTGTATTCAATACCAAATTGGAACTTACATTTAAATGCACATAAAGAAGTAAATCTTAGTGAAAATCAAGCTGCGTAGGGGAGGAAGGAATGGGTAAATTCACACCCTTTTGGTATAGTGCATGCTATCTGAATGAAGGGAACACTTATGTGTATAACTGTGAATCAATCTGTATAAAAACAAAGCATGTAAATAAAACATCTGTACCGCCTGACATTATGAAATTAAAAAGAAAAAAAAGCTGAATCCATTTTCAAAAACCATGAAAACAAACAAACAAAAACCCCTACAGGGTCTGATAGTTTCTCTGATAAATCTTCCAAGCATTTATGGAAGAAATAATAATAGTTTTATTAAAAAATTTGCAAAGAAAGAAAACGAGAGGACATTTCTAAACTCATTTGATTGAAGAGTATTAGAAGAATGGAAATTTATATAGGTTAATCCCTCTTATGAATACGAAAACATCAATCCTAAACAAATCATTAGCAAACTGAATAAAAAAGATAATCCTAACCTAGTACGATTTATTTCTTACTTACTGAGAAGGGATAGTTAAAAAAAAAAAAGAAAGGATAGTTTAACAATGGGAAATCAATACCATTTACCACATTAACACAAGTACAGAAGAAGATTTTAATACAGTGTTTTCAGAAATTGATATTCTACAAAAAACCAAAAAGCACACACACACACACACAAAACACAACCTGGTAGCACTGTAGTAACATTAATAAAAAATTTAATTACCTTTATCTGGAACTTATATAGAATTTACCATCAAACAATAGAAATCTTAAATTATTTCCAAGCACACACAAAAAAGATCAATATTGATCTACAATGGCACAGTGGGAATTCCAATAGGTTCCAGAGTTGATACCACACAGAGCACATTTAATTGTCAAAAACAGTTAAATAAGGAAGTTATTTATTGATTTACTTTTATGTTTTTAAACTATTTTATTTTATTTTATTCTAATATTTCATTTTATTTTACTTTATTTATTATTTTATTTTATTTATTGCTCTTAGCACAGTGCCATGGCGTCATAGCTCACAGCAACCTCAACCCCCTGGGCTCAAGCAATCCTCTTGTCTCAGTTTTTCATTTTTAATAGAGACAGGGTCTCACTCTTGCTCAGGCTGGTCTTGAATGCCTAAGCTCAAGCAATCCACCCTCCTCAGCCTCCCAGAGTGCTAGGATTACAGGCATGAGCCACTTCACCCAGCCATAAGGAATTAATTGGAGAATACTTACAGATCTAAAAATAGACCTACCATTCAATCCTATAATTCCCATACTAGGTATATATGCAGGAGACCAAAAATCACATTATAACAAAAATATTTGTACCAGAATGTTTATTTCAACCCAATTCATAATTGCTAAGTCATGGAAGAAGCCCAAGTGCCCATCAACCCATGAATGGACTAATAAATTGTGGTATATGTACACCATGGAATATTATGCAGCCTTAAAGAAAGATAAAGACTTTACCTCTTTCATGTTTACATGGATGGAGCTAGAACATATTCTTCTTAGCAAAGTATCTCAAAAATGGAAGAAAAAGTATCCAATGTACTCAGCTCTACTATGAAACTTATCTATAGCTTTCATATGATGACTATAATCCAATTATAGCATAAGAATATGGGGAAAGGGGCAAGGGAGGGGAGAGGAGGGGGAGGATGAGTGGAGGGAGGGTAATTGATGGGATCACACCCAGGGTGCATCTTAGAAGGGTACAGGTGAAACCTACTAAATGCAGAATATAAATGTCTAAACACAATAACTAAGAAAATGCCATGAAGGCTATGTTAACCAGTTTGATGAAAATATTTCAGATTGTATATGAAACCAGCACATTGTACCCTATGATTGCATTAAAGTATACAGCTATGATTTAATAATAAAGAAAAAAATAAATATTTTAAAAGGTAAAACAAATTTATGTGAACGCAAAGCAACATTTAACAACTCAAGTTAAAGAAGCAATCATAATATAAAATATAAAATATTTAGTTTTGAACAAAACAAAGAAAATGCTTATAAAATTGTGTGACATATTTATCTTGAAAGAATACTGAAAAGAAACAGGATAAAGCTGTTTATCCTGTTTAAAAATATATTTTAAAAGTTCATTACATACATTAAGCGCAATACTATAAATTTGAGCAAATAAGATTTACTCAAATAAAAGAATACTCATTTGTCATTAAGATTTTATTAATGTAATTTATCAGACTTAAGGTTTAATAAGACTATGGAGAAAGGTGGGCAAAAGGAGAATTCAACTTTAAAAGTAATTTTAAAAGTTCCTTTTTAAAAGTTTATTCTAGCTTTCAAAAAGCTAGAAAATAAAATATTGGCAAAGAATATAAAAAGGAACAAAATGAAATTAATGAAATAAAAAAATGAAAAAGAAAGAAATTATCAAAGTAAAAAGCTGGTTCTTTGAATAATAAAATGGACATTTCACAAAATCAAGTCAGGAAAGGAAAAAACTCACAAATAAATACAGAGAGAATGTGAAAAGAAAAATTTTACAAAAACAATTTATAAAAAGAATATGATTAAGTTTTGCTAATAGATTAAAAATTTGGATACAGTAGAACAGATGGATAATACAAATGATAAAACTGACCAAAAAAGATATTTAACAACTGACAGATTGAAACCTTTAAATGCATGAATAGTAAAAATTTTTTCCAACAGTTTTATAGAATAGATGAATTTCTTCAAACTTTTTCATATGCAATCTGTTTCAGAGAATAGGAAAGAAGAGATAAGTTACCTAAGTCAATTTTAAAGGCTAAATTTATAGTCCATATTGCTAATGAATATAAATACATATATCCTAAATAACATGAGAACAAATGGTTATTAGCACAGTACTATAAATTTGAGCAAATAAGATTTATTCAAATAAAAGAATACTCATTTGTCATTAAGACTCTATTAATGTAATTTATCAGACTGAAGGTTTAATGAGACTATGGAGAAAAGTGGGCAAAAAGGAGAATTCGACTTTAAAACTGATAATGAACTTTTAAAATATATTTTTAAAAACTCTGAAAAAATTATGGCAAAATCTTACCCCGTCTACATGTTGGCACATGTGCGTTTATTATATTAATTCTCTATAGTTTTTTATTTTGGAATTTTATAGCCTATTCTCTATTAAATAGAGCAAAAGTTCATATATTATCAATAAATAAAGCTATATCTTATTGAAGAAAGCCTGGAAAAATTCAACCTCCTACTCTTAACTCATTCAGTTACAGTAGGGCTTTCACCTTTGCTTATAAAAAAATAAAAGCTATCTCTATGATGTCAATAAGAAAATCAGATCAACCTTAAAGGTCATGAATGACTTTCTCTGAGGTTTCTTTGTTCTTAGCTTAGCTCAGGGACTTGAAATGACATCTATCTGTGCAAAGGAAAAGCCTATTTTCCCTTGAGAAAGTCCTGCTTTATGTGTTGTGAGGAAATAGCAGATCACAGTACCTCAGTCAGGTTGTGAGGTAAGATGAGGCAGCTTCATGGTGTGGCAGCTCTCTGCCTTCTCTTTTAATGTAAGTATTTGATTCCATTAAAGGCTACTAACCTCATATAAAACTGCCTCTGAGCCAGTATCAGAGATACTCATCTCCACATGATCTGCTTTCAGCTGACACAACATCTGTCTCTCTCTTTAGAGAGACACAGAGGAGAAACATAGGTGGAATTTAATCACTGAGGTTTCCAGGCTACTGAACTTCCAACTTGCTGAGATTCAGCTAAATGTTTGAATTTCTTTGCTGTAGGAAGGGGGAAGAGTCCTTTTTGTACTTATCTAAAATTGTACCTGGTTCTGAGGTCATTGAGGGATTTTGGAGGAGGCAAGTAGACTTTGAACTGGCTTCATGATGGTTTTTCAAGGATCTGGGTTATCCTAGGATGCACTTCCCTCACTTATACTTAAGAGGGAAGCTCAATCTGGGGTTTAATATAGGAGTTGACAAATCCTTTTTGCAAAGGGCAAGATAGTACCTATTTTGGGCTTTGTGGGCCACTTAGGGGTCTCTGTCATCTACCTTTTATTGTATTTTTTTTAAACCACCCTTTAAAAAGGATTTCATTCTTATCTTAAAGGCCATATAAAGATAGTGTGTGGGGGGGAGGAGCCAAGATGGTGGCCGAGTAACAGCTTCCTTGCAACTGGGCTCAGTGAGACTGGAGAGAGAAGACTTCAGGCATCTCTGGCTGGCGAGATCTGCCCAGAAACATCCCTTTGGGGACACAGGGAGACAGCGTGAGACTTCTGGACCCCC
>CAUYON010073265.1:0-14499 GCA_963573935.1 Arctocebus calabarensis | reverse complement strand
AAGATCAGTCTGTGGGTAGGATAGGAATTGTAATACTTTTTCTCAGTTTGTCATTTGCTTTTGATTCAGCTAGTAGAGATTTTGCCATTAAAAAGGTTTTCTCTGGCTCGGCGCCTATGGCTCAGCAGTCTAAGGCGCCAGCCACGTACACCTAAGCTGGCGAGTTCGAATCCAGCCCAGCCCGCCAAACAACAATGACAGCTGCAACCAAAAGAAAATGGCCAGGCGTTGTGGCGGGCGCCTGTAGTCCCAGCTACTTGGGAGGCGGAGGCAGGAAACTCACTTGAGCCCAGGAATTGGAGGTTGCTGTGAGCTGTGATGCCACAGCACTCCATCCAAGGTGATAGCTTCAGGCTCTGTCTCAAAAAAAAAAAAAAAAGAAAGGAAAGGTTTTCTGGTTAAATGTAACTGAACTTATTAATGGTTTCTTATATGAGTTCTAGATGTTGAGATGTCATTATAAAGAATTAGAAATTTGCATGTATGTATCAAAATTAAATTTGACCCAGAAATTCCATTTCTAATCTTTATCTTATATTTATACTTATGTACATATGTGCACGCTCACACTCACACAAATGTTTGTTGCAGTACTACTTTCAAAACAAAAAATGGGTAATGTCCATCAATAACATACTAGTTAATAAATTACTGTATACCATACAATAGAACACTGTGAAACTGTTAAAAAAAGATTGTGGATTTATGCTTTAACCACTGCAGTCAATCAAGAATTCTGAAAAAGTCTTGGCCAGTGCAAAGTGTATCACGTTGTTGGACAAATTATAGCTAATATGCTTTTAAAAGCATTCTTGACACCCAATAGTTGAATGAATAAGCAAAATGTGGTATATAGCATGTATACAATACAATGTAGTATTTTATTCAGCCTTAAAAAAGAAAGAAATTCTGACAACATGCTACAACATAAATGAACAGTGAGGACCATCTTTCTGAGTGAAGTAAGCCAGCCACAAAAAGAACAAACACTGTAAGATTCCTTCCATATGAAGTATCTAATCAAATTCACAGAGATGGAAAGGAGAACGATTGTGGCCAGGGGCAGGGGGATTTGTTGTTTAATGGGTCTAGTTTCAGTTTTCCAAGATGAAAAGAATTCCGGAGATGGTCTGCACAGCAATGTGAATGTAGTTAATACTAGTTTATATTTTATATATTATAAACTGTACACTTAAACATGGTTAAGATAGGGCCGGGTGCAGTAGTACATGTCTGTAATCCTAGCACTCTGGGAGGTTGAGCTGAGTGGATTGTCTGAGCTCACAGATTAAAGACCAGCCTGAGCAAGAGCAAGACCTAGTCTCTAAAAATAGCCAGGCCAGGCGTTGTGGTGTGTGCCTGCCAAGTAGCTGGGACTACAGCCATGCAGCCCCATCCCCAGATAATTTGTTGTTGTTGTTTTTGTAGAGACAGGGTCTCCTTCTTGCTCAGGCTAGTCTTGAACTTCTGAGTTCAAGCCATCCTCCTGCTGTGGCCTCCCAGAGTGCTAGGATTACAGGTATGAGCCACTGCATCCCAGTAGGAGTTATTATTTAATGGGTACAGAGTTCCAATTTGGGATAACGAAAAAGTTATGGAGATGGATAATGGTGGTTGTTGCACAACAACGCAAGTATACTTCATGCCACTGAAATGTACATTTAAAGTGGTAAATATTATGTTGTGTATATTTTACCACAATAGAAAGAAATTAAGTTTAAAAAAAAAAAAAAAACTAGAAGCCAAGCAGTGGCTCACACCTATAATCCTAGCACTCTGGGAGGCTGAGGCGAGTGGATTGCTTAAGCTCAGGAGTTCAAGACCAGTCTGAGCAAGAGAGAGACCCCATCTCTAAAAACAGCCAGGTGGCTCAGTGCCTGTGTATCAATGGGCTAAGGCGCCAGCCACGTACCCCTGAGCTGGCAGGTTCGAATCCAGCCCGGGCCCGCCAAACAACAATGACGGCTGCAACCAAGAAATGGCCGGGCGTTGTGGTGGGCACCTGTAGTCCTAAGCTGCTTGGGAGGCAGAGGCAGGAGACTCACTTGAGCCCAGGAATTGGAGGTTGTTGTGAGCTGTGATGCCAGAGCACTCTATCCAAGGTGACAGCTTGAGGCTCTGTCTCTAATTAAATAAATAAATAAAAACAGCCAGGCATTGTGGTCACTTGAGACCAAGAGTTTGAGGTTGCTGTGAGCTAAGACAACACAGCACTCTACCCAGGGTAAGCAAATAAAACTCTGTCTAACAACAACAAAAACAAAAACAACTAGAAATACAAGACAAGAACAATAATTGAACTGACAGCTAATTTCTTAAAGATAGCAATGGAAGTCATAAGACAGTAAGATAATATTTTCTGAATGCTAAGGAAAAAACAATTCCATCTAGAATTCTATACCCAGCAAAATGATCTTTTAAGAATGAACATCAGGTGCTGGCCCTAGAATGTGTGGTTCATTTCATCTTTATCCTGGTGGGGTTCACTCTGGCATTGGGAAAAGAATTTCCACCGGTCACGTCACGTGGACTACCTGGCGATTCTGGCGTGTTCCTGGATATTAGCTGTTCAAGCTCTGTCTGATCTCTTGGTTAGAGGAGGAGGAATTGAGTACATTGCCAAGAAAAGAGATCAGAGAATGGCAACTTAAACCAAAGTGTCAGCACTTCAGCAGGATATTTTTTGGTTAAAAACATCAAATTGCATACAAATGGCAGAAAGCCACAATGGAGGGGAACTCTGTGACTATAAGCAACCTGGAGAAGACTTCCATGAACACTCATGCCTTCAGACACACATGGTAACTCAAAATATAAGAAACACTTATGACTGTAATCAGAATGTAGAAAACTCTCCTTTGTGCAAGAAAACCACTACTGGAGAGAAACTTTCTGTGTTGAGTCAGTGTGGAAAAACCTTTAGCCTTCCACCAGGTGATGTTGTTCACCAGGGAATGTGCTTGGAAGAGAAATCCTTTGAATGCAGTGACTTTGAGCAAGCTTTTGTTAATCAGCCACACCTTCAAGCACATGGGATTGCACCTGATGGAGAAAAACTCTATGAGCAAGAGCCATGTGAGGGAGCTTTTACTTACTCCACAAGCCATGCTGTGTCTCTTCAAATGTGTACTGTACAAAAACCCTACGAATGTAAGGAATGTGGAAGAGTGTTCAGATGTATTTCATACCTTAATAGTCACCTGCGAACCCATACTGGGGAGAAACACTATGAATGTAAGGAATGTGGAAAATGTCCCACTGGTTCTTCACACTTAGTTGAACATGTAAGAATTCATACTGGAGAGAAACCCTACGAATGTAAGGAATGTGAAAGAGCCTTCACTGGGCGATCAGGCCTTACTAAACATGTATGAACACACACTGGAGAGAAGCCCTATGAATGTAATGAATGTGGGAAAGCATACCATAGGCTTTACCTACTAAATGAACATTTTAAAACTCACACAGAGGAGAAGCCCTTCGAATGTAAGGTATGTGGAAAATCCTTTAGAAGTTTCTCATGCCTTGAGAATCATGTTCGAATTCACACTGGAATTAAACCTTATAAGTGTAAGGACTGTGGGAAAGCCTTCACTGTTTCCTCAAGCCTACATAATCACATAAAAATTCACACTGGCGAGAAACCCTATAAATGTAAGAAATGTGGGAAATCCTTCACTACATCTTCACAACTTATTGAACATATAAGAACACACACTGGAGAGAAACCGTATATATGTAAGGAACGTGGCAAAACCTTCCGTGCTTCTTCACACCTACAGAAACATGTTATTATAATTTACACTGGAGAGAAACCTTACAGAGTGTGGGAAAGCCTACAATAGATTTTATTTGCTAACTAAACATTTAAAAACACACTGAAGGCTTGGCGCCTGCGGCTCAAGCGGCTAAGCCGGGCAGTTGGAGGTTGCGATGAGCTGTGATCCCGGGGCAGCAGCTTGAGGCTCTGTCTCAAAAAAAAAAAAAAAAAAAAACCCAGCAACAACACACTGAAGAAAAACTCTTTGAATGTAAGGAATGCAGAAAATCCTTTAGAAGAATTTCTCATTAGTTCACATTGAGGAGAAACCTTACTGGTATTAAAGAATGTGGGAAAGTCTGCAGGCAACCCCATGTACTTCAAAGACATAAAAGAACTGAGAATCTCAAGATCCTCCATGAATTTTAGGAAAGTAGGAGAGCTACTAGAATCTATCTTGGCTTTTTTGTTTGTTTGTTTGTTTGAAAATACACATTCTTCTCAAGGCATTGCAATCTAATCATAATGAAGCAATTAAGCACTCACCCTGGAGGCTTGGCACCTGTGGCTCAACGGGCTAAGGCGCCAGCCACGTACACCTGAATTGGCGGGTTCGAATCCAGCCGGGCCCGCCAAACAACAACGACGGCTGCAACCAAAAAATGGCCAGGCGTTGTGGCGGGTGCCTGTAGTCCCAGCTACTTGGGAGGCAGAGGCAGGAGACTTGCTTGACCCCAGGAATTGGGGCTCTGAGACAGCTTGAGGCTCCGTCTCAAAAAAAGAACTCACCCTGGAGCCATACAGTGTAAGAAACAGGGAATACCTTCACCTGTTTTGGGGGGTCTTAACTAAATACGTGGGATCATAAGCATGCCTTAGAGAATGCGGGTTCATGTTTTCAGACAATTGCAATAAAGTGAGTCAGTCAAAAAAAAAAAAGAGTGAACATCAAGGTGGACATAGTGGTGCACACTTGTAATCTCAGCTACATAGGAGTCTGAGGTGGGCTGGGGTTGCTTGAGTCTGAGGTTGCAGTGAGTTATGAAAACTCCTTTGCATTCTAGACCAGGCAATAGAGTGAGACCATGTCTCAAAAAATTAAATTAAATTTAAAATTCTAGCTGATTTTCCCTGGGGAAATGATGCCATATTAGAGGCTCAGTATTTGTCTGTATGTTCACCCAGCATTGCCTATAAAAAGACATGCTTTAAAGTGAACAAAAGTCCACAGTGTAGAGCTTGTGTGGACCTTGTTTATGAGCCCATTGAGCAAGGGCAAGGGCGGCTGGGGGAAGAGGCTATCTTTCATTCACAGAATGTCTTGTCCAGGGGTCCTCAAACTACAGCCCGCAGGCCAAATGCTTCGGTGTGAATTGTATGTGTTCCTGTTTTGTTTTTTCCTTCAAAATAAGATATGTGCATACCGTATAGGAATTTGTTCATAGTTTTTTTTGTTAAACTATAGTTTGGCCCTCGAACAGGCTGGGGGACAGTGAATTGGCCCCCTGTTTAAAAAGTTTGAGGACACCTGGTCTTATCTATTTGCTGATTAACTCCTCATCTGCTGATGTTGCTCTTCAGGGCTCATTCACATTGAACAGAAACATCACATTTTCTGCCGATTGGAAGAGGTCAACCCACATATCTTTTTCCTAGACCTTCCTTTTTTTTTGAGACAGAGTTTCATTTTGTGGCTCAAAATGGCTCAAAACAACAACAACAACAAAAAACAAGTGGACGTGCTGTTCAAAGTTCTGTTCCTGTGAAGTCATGTCTTCACCACGGTCCCTCAGAGCCACGTAGAGTGGCTACAGTGTTCCAGCCGTGCACTTTTTGGGTCATGGCAGCATACTGTGCAGACGCATGTGTAAACTATACTTCCTCAGTCAGCTGGTCAGAGGAACTTCCCACCAGGCTACTGGGGCATGTTGAGAAGGAAGAGGCGATGTAGCAGAATGGGCCCTGGGAATCTGGACTATTCATTTGGGTGACAATCTTTTATGGTATCCACTAAAATAACAGAAACAGGTATATGATTTCCAAATCAGAAAAGAAGGAAAATGAAATAAGGAACGATGACTCTAAATGAATTCAAAAGGAGAGAAAAAAACAAGAAACAAGTTGGTAGAAATAAATCTAAACATAATAATAAATGTAAACAGATTAAACCCAGCAATTTAGATAGCATTTGTAAAATTGGATTAGAAGAAAAATGTATCTAAGACATACAGACACAGAAAAGCCAAAGGTAAACGATAGGAAACAGTAGGCAGTAAGGCAGATACTAATCAAAACTAAGCTGGAGGGCAGTGCCAGTGGCTCAGTGGGTATGGTGCCGGCCCCATATACTGAGGGTGGTGAGTTCAAACCTGGCCCCAGCCAAACTGCAACAACAACAAAAACAGCCAGGCGTTGTGGTGGGCACCTGTAGTCTCAGCTACTCGGGAGGCTGAGGCAAGAGAATCGCCTAAGCCCAGGAGTTGGAGGTTGCTGTGAACACAGCACTCTACCGAGGGCAATAAAGTAAGACTCTGTCTCCTTAAAAAAAAATGTGATGTCCCAGCCACCATCATTGCTTGGTAAAAGTAAAGCAATAGCCTCCTAACCCATCCTACTGTTTCTGTGCTTGCTTTTTGTATTAGTTTGCTAGGGCTTCCATAATGCAGTACCACTTACTGGGGAGCTTAAAACTGCACCAATGTATCATCTCATAGTTCTGGAAGTTGGAGTCTGAAATCACAAAGACCATAGGATTCTCTCAAGTGACACAGAAAAAGCCTTTGATAATATCCAGCATCCTTTCATGATCAGAACACTTAAGAAAATAGGCATAGAAGGGACATTCCTTAAACTGATAGAGGCCATCTACAGCAAACCCACAGCTAATATCAGATTGAATGGTGTAAAATTGAAAACATTTCCACTCAGATCAGGAATGAGGCAAGGATGCCCACTTTATCCACTGCTATTCAACTTAGTAATGGAAGTCTTAGCCATTGCAATCAGGCAAAAGAAGGCAATCAAGGGTATCCAAATAGAGTCAGAGGAGATCAAACTCTCACTCTTTGCTGATGATATGATCCTATACCTAGAAAATTCCAGGGCTTCAACTTTAAAACTCTTAGAAGCGATCAGGAAATACAGCAGCATCTCAGGCTACAAAATCAATACTTACAAATCAGTAGCTTTTATATATGCCAACAATAGTCAAGCTGAAAATATAATCAGGACTCTATTCCTTAGGCTTAAGTGATTGTCCTGCCTCAACCTTCCTAGCTCGGACAACTGCAACAGAAAAATAGCCTAGCGTTGTGGTGGGCACCTGTAGTTCCAGCTACTTGGGAGGCTGAGGAAAGAGAATTGCTCAAGCCCAAGAGTTTGAGGTTGCTGTGAGCTGTAACACTATGGCACTCTACCAAGGGTGACATAGTAAGACTGTGTCAATTAAAAAAAAATAATAAACCTGTACACAAATGTCCATAGCAGTTTTATACTAATAGCCAAAAACTATAAATAACTCAGTTGTCCTGCATCAGATGAATGGTTAAGCTATGGTATATCTATGCCATGGAACGCTTCTCAACAATAGAAAGAAATAGCCTATTGACACATGCAGCAACCTGGATAGATCTTCAAAGAACTATGCTGAGTGAAAAGGGCCAGTCCCAGTTATATGCCGTATGATTTGATTTGTATCATTTTTGAAATGGCAAATTAATAGAAATGGAGAACAGAGTAATGATTGCTGAAAACTGGGGGTTGAGGAAAGAGGTGGTTACAAGTGTGATACAAGGGATCCTGATGTTGATGTTATGTATTTTGACTGTATCAGTGTCAATACCCTGACTGTGATATTGCACCACAGGCCAGCTCAAAGCTCTTCAATAATGAAATGAGTGTGAATCAAATCTTCTGAGGAGCTTTTAAACACAGGCACACACCCCTCAGTAGGAGTGGGAGTGCGTGTGCAGGTTATTTTCAAGAGCTCATCAAACGATCCTTTACTAATACACACTGCTTGATGGCCCCAGGGATGTAGGCTTTTAGAGACATTAGATAAGGAAGGGTAAGCAAGAGAGTTCTATTTTAGGAGAATGGTAAAATAAAGGATTCTACGGGGGAGAAGCTGGATAAAGGACACCTTATCAAGAGGCTATTATAATGTATCAACAAGAAATGACACACATTTGTGCTCTGGTGCTAGCTGTAAGGACAAGATCTTTTAGCTTTATACAAGGTCTGATAATTAAGTCTGTGAACTTGTCACTGTGTGCTTACTTTGGTGGCTCTGTACAAACAACACAGTAAAGTTTTATAACTTTGGTATATCAGTGTCTCACAGTTGTGTTATTGCCAATGTGTGGGAGCATTTTGCTGAGTGACATTCATTATTGTTGTGTTTTTATGTGCTGTTGAATGTCAGTGTTTGAATTAGAGCAATGAACAAACATTGATAAATTTCTAGAACTTGGCAAGGTAGAAGTGAAATCAGGGATGTGTTACTCCAAATTTACAAAGATAATGCCATGAAGAAATTGACAATGTGCAAATGGATTAAACATTTTCTGAGGGAAGAGAAAGCGTCACTGATAAAGAGAGATCGGTACTAACAGAAAATGTTGCAAAAATTTCCCAAATTATCCATCTAGATCATCAGCTGACTGTGAGAAGCATAGCAGACCAAGTAAACATGGACAGAGAAACAGTTAGGAAAAAAAAATTTTTTTTCAGTTAGGAAAATCTTAACTGAAAATATTGGGCAAGAACTCATGGCTCTTGCATCACAACAAAGCACCAGCTCACATAGCCCTATCTGTGACGGAGTTTTTAGCCTCCAATAATTGTATTGGAACACTCTCCCTACTCACTTGATCTGGCCCACAATGACTTTTTTCTTTACCTAAAAATAAAGGAAATATTGAAAGGAAGACATTTTGATGATATTTAGGACATCAAGGGTAATACAACAACTGCTTTGATAGCCATTTCAGAAAAATAATTCCAAAATTGCTAGGCATTGGGTTTGGTGCATAGCTACCCAAGGAAAGTACTTTAAAGGTGAATGTAGTTATTTTCAGCAATGAGGAATGTACTCCTTTTTCTAGGATGAGTTCACAAACTTAATTGTCAGACCCTGTATATTAAAAACAGAGTTTAATGTCTCAGTTGAGTTGTTAATGATAATTCCTAATATCCACAGTAAAGGATAAATTTCTAGGTCTGTAACAAAATTATTACATGTTCTTGCCTTCTAAATTTAGTATTAATAGGTGCCCTTACCACAAGACAGAATAACCATTCCTTTCCCAGTGATCCATGCACTCTCCCTGAGATACGGTTAGTTTAACAATGACATGATAAGGCCTTACTAATGGCTTCACCTGCCCCACCCCTCAAGTCCCCCATTTTCTCTGGAAGATATTTGGAATACAGATTTAAAACCACCCATCTAGACTCGGCACCTGTGGCTCAACGGGTTAAGGCGCCAGCCACGTACACCTGAGCTGGCAGGTTCGAATCCAGCCCGGACCTGCCAAACAACAATGACGGCTGCAACCAAAAAATGGCCGGGCATTGTGGCAGGAGCCTGTAGTCCCAGCTACTTGGGAGGCAGAGGCAAGAGACTCGCTTGAGCCCAGGAATTAGAGGTTGCTGTGACTGTGATGCCACGCACTCTATCCAGGGAGACAGCTTGAGGCTCTGTCTCAAAAAATAAAATAAAATAAAAATAAAACCACCCATCTAAACAGGCCTGACAAATATGTGATTCTGTCCTAGTCTTGGTCCAAGACTCTCCTTCCTGCCCACCTGGGGCCAAAAGCAGAACACTCTGCTGTGACCTCTCTGGCCACATCACTCTAGGAAGTGGTCACCTGACACAAGCAGTATTCAAAACTGAACCAAGGTGCGGTCTGAGCTCCTTTAAGCTCAAGGGTTTATGGGCTTCTGGTGAGTCCCCAGAGAGGAATCCAGAAAGGAGAATGGAAAGGGGATGGTCTGCAAGGGGGGGAGTCTTCCTTTGCCTTGCTGTCAGCCTTCTGCTTCCAGGTAAGATGGAGCAAGAACAGGGGAAGATGGGAATACTGTTCTCAGCAAAATCCAGAAAACTTCTCATTCTCTAGAACTGCAGAACATTTAGAACAGATGGGTTAAAAATTCTCATAGTATCTATGTTTTTGCTGCCCTTTAGGGGCAGATGAAAAACCCTTCTGACTGGTCAGAATGCACAGTCCCTCTCTCATTTGCCTACAAAGACATCTACCAAAATGCCCGTCCTTCCTTTTTGCCACCTGTCTGATTCTACCCTTACATAATGTCCAACTTTTCCTTTTGCATCAAGATATGGTTATGAACAGGGTAGCTTGGGGCCTGTTGGCAATAACCTAACTAACCTAACCTAACCTACCATGTCACTTGGGAAGATCTTGCAGTAGAGGGGAAGAACAGCATTTTCTTCCCCATCAGTGGGTATGTTTCCCACTGATTTGGAGATGGCCCCTATAAGTCAGGTGGATGGACATACAGAGGAAGAGGCATGCGAGAGGACTCGCTGGGATCCAGTTACAGGGACAATCTGCTAGAAGGTCATCAGGGGTCAGGTGGACAGAGGGCTTTTACATTTCGTTGTATGGCTCCACACATGGTGGGAGATCAGGAAGATCTTCTCAAGATGGTAATGATGAAAATGGCTCCCCTAGATCTAAGCGGAAATCATTGAATTTAGAAGGGTACTAAGCATAGCACATAGTAAGTAGTCCGTAAACACATACCAAATACAACATTCCTTAAGTCCCCACGTATTTTATGTCACACTCATGTTTACTTCTCTCTAAATTTTCCTTTCAGGAAACAGGGAAATCTGAACGTGAGAAGAAAAAAAATAAGAAAAAGCATTTTAGGGGAGATTTTGTCTAGTGACTATGTGGAAGAATCAGAGCTAGAAGAAGAATATGTGGTCAAAAGCCAAAAGTTTAGGGTTGTATAAAAGGAATAGGACTCGCTGGAGGGATGTTTGCATACAAATTTGGATAGGCTTATATGGGAGCAAAAACACAGGAAGAAAGCTCTGAGCCTGAGCCCAGCTCACCACATCAGCTTCCACCATTTGCCTAGCAGCCCAGCTTGTCCTCCCAGTTCTGGCAGGAAGGAGATCTTGGCCCAAAAAGGAAGGCTTCATGTGACTCTCTAAGTGTCCACATTTTCCTTCTCTGTAGAGAGGCTCTCAGGCCCCAGCCCTGTTACCTCTCTCCTATAGGAAGAGGCCCTATTCCCATCTCATAAGGCATCTGCTCTCTACAGGAAGGGCAAACACTTTCACCATCAATTGCTCAGGCTTTCATCAGCATGGGGTGGACCCTGCTGCCTTCCAGGCCATATTTAACCAGAAGACCTTCCGGCCAGTCACCAGCTACAGCATCCCCACTCACGTCAACATCTCCTTCACCCTGTCTGCCATCCTGGATGTAGTAAGTCTGACTCCTACATTCTCTCCATAAGCTTCTAATAAGGAGCAAGGACTCTTGACTTTGTCAATTCAATACTGCCCTGATCGAGTGATGAGCAATGAGTCCCCTGAATGGATTTGGTGTGAGTTAGGTGTTCATCCTATGGAGTGGGGAAACATGAACAGGAATGCTATAACATTCCCCAGGGAACATGAGTCCTGCCCTTGGGGAAATATTGTAAAATAAATGCATTCCCAGTGGATCCCCACACTGTTTTTCCACCTACATTTTCCATGCAACCTGCACTTTCTGACCTATCTCTCTTTTGTGACTTGTGATTGAAAGGTAAACTGGCACATGGGACCACTTAGGAAACAATGGCAAGAGGTAGATTAGGCCCTGATTTCATGCCACTAGTGATTCTGGACTTTTTTTTTTTTTTTTTGACAGAATGCACGATTTCAGCTGCTGACATCATTTCCACATGGTATGAGAAATTCAGCTTCCTCTTTCTTCTCTTTTTGTCCTTCCCTTTTTTTCTGACTTTGCTCATAAAAATCACATGCATTGAAATTAGTGGAGCCTGAGGGAATGGATAAATCCAACCAGAATGGGTCCAGCGCTGGTGACAAATAGCTTCCTAGGCTACCAATCAACTTTGAAAGACATAGATGGAAAATACAGCAAGAAGAAGGGCATACGGTTGGAAGCCCCAAAGTAAGCTTCAGGGCCCAAATATAGCTAGCATCCATCTGAAGGTTTGCCTTGAGTGGGAAATAAAGACCAATAAGACTTTGCCAGAAAAGAGGAGACAGTTATTATCAGAGAAATCAGAATTTAAAAGGAAACAAAATAAAAAAAAGCAACATGCATAATTTAATTGTATCTATATAAGCAAAAATGAATGCTGGAGCATGCATTAATTTCTTTTTTCTGGAATGATACATAAGAAACTGTTAATAATGAGACTGATATAGGATAGGGACAGAATTAAGGTGAATCAAAGATGGAGAAAACATTGCGTTTTTATATAATACCTTCCTAGCTAACATTTTATATGCCTATCACACACAAATTTAGAAAATATATGTAATATATACAGGGTATCCATAAAGTTCATGTGCAATTAAAAATAGACAACTATTTTATTATATTTTAACAATATATTATGAACAAGGTAAATGGATGAAAGGGCAGGAGATGCTAATTTAAACTAGCTCCAGGCTTCAGCCATAAGTCATCCCTCTGTATCTGGTGCTCTAGGTGTGGGATAATTCTTTCATCAGCTGGGACCCAAAAGAATGTGGTCATGTCAACAAATTCACAGTGACAGCCGAGAACCTGTGGCTTCCAGACATCTTCATTGTGGAATCGTGAGTATCAAGGCTGGGGGAGCTAGAGGGAAGCCTGTCTTCAAGGGACAGGCCAGGGCAATGCAGGATGAGCCTATTCCATGGGCCATTAAACACTTATTTCAGAGACAAGAAAGATCACAGCTGATCAGCTTCCTCCCTAGAAATGGGAGAAATGATCAGCAGAAAAGATGGCAGCGTGGCCTTAATGAGCCCTGTCTTACAAGGGAAGACTGAGCTGATGTTAGCCCCATTGCACATGCCTCTTTCCCCTCTTGCCACTTAGCATGAATGTGGATCAGACCCCGGAAGGCCTCTCTGCATTTGTGACTTATGACGGCCGTGTTGTGTATAGCAAGCCAATGCGGGTGACCAGCATCTGCAGCCTGGACATCTTCTATTTCCCCTTTGACGAGCAGAACTGCACACTCACCTTTAGCTCTTTCATCAACACCTGCAACACAGGTAAGTTGCAGTGGGGGTTCTAGGATGGGGTAAATGAGACCAACTGGTAGGCAACAAAAAGCACACATAGGGAAACTCATTTTTTTTTTTTTTTAAATACATAAACAGGGACAGTTGGGTGTGCTGATTGGGGAAATGTGGATGGTTGGGTGGGGATGTTGAACTTGGGAGGGGGGGAGACTTCCTAAAAAAAAGCCCAGAATAGAAAGGAGGCAACTGAGCAGCAAGAAAGTTATTTGACTGGGCAACTGGAGAAGGTAGCTAAGGTGGTGCAGGGCAGATGTGTGTTGAACACGTGTTTCTCCCCGGCAGTGGATGGCATGCTGCTGGGCATGGACAAGGAAGCGTGGGAGATAACGGATACTTTGCAGGACATCGTTCGCACACAAGGGGAGTGGGAACTCCTGGGCTTCAGCAAGGCCACTCCAAGGATGTCCGTGGGCTCCAGTCTTTTTGACCAGATCATGTTCTATGTGAGCCCAGGACTCTGGCATGACTGTCCTACCCATGCCCAACCACCACCTCCTGCACTGGACCCAAGAGTCACAGAGCCAGAGCCTCTTACTTCTTACCCCAGACCAGAAAGCCCCTAGGCACCGTAACCCTCAGAGCCTTCCTCTCTCCCAAGTCCCTGAAAGCAGACCAGTTTGGGGCCCCTGCCAGCTGTGGCCTAGGGGGAGTTTGTTAGTCATGTGAAAGTTGCTCCTCTTCTAGCCCTGGAAGGAGCCTTTGCTGGGGTGAGGACCCCAAAGAAGGAAGAGGCTAGAACCATCCCTCAGTTTCCCTTCAGCCCTAGCATCACCCAGTTCTCTGCTCACTCCTCTTCCCCAGGTGGCCATCAGGTGCAGGCCCAGCCTCTACGTTGTAAGCCTTCTGGTGCCCAGCGGCTTTCTCATGGTGATCGACACCCTCAGCTTCTACCTGCCGGCAGAAAGTGGGAACCGGGCCCCCTTCAAGATCACCCTTCTGCTGGGCTACAACGTCTTCCTGCTCTTGATGAACAACTTACTCCCTTCTAGTGGCACCCCACTCATCAGTATGCCCCCTCCCACAGCTGGAAAATGAAAAAAGAAGAAAAAATACAGGAAAGGCAGGGCAAGGAGGTGCCCCAGCTAGAACAGCCCAGGCTGCTGAGGCAGAGGGAGAACCAAGTGAGCCTAGAAAGGGCTGTCTGTGTGAGACAGGGGAAAGGGGGCTGCTTCAGGCCTGCTCCTCACCTCCATCCCAGGGGTCTACTTTGCCCTGTGCCTGTCGCTGATGGTGCTCAGCCTGCTGGAGACCGTCTTCATCACCTACCTGCTGCACCTGGCCACCACCCAGCCCCCACCCATGCCCTGGTGGCTCCACTCTCTGCTGCAGCTCTGCACCTGCCCACGGAAATGCTGCCCCACTGCGCCCCACAGGGGGAATCAGGAGCTGGGCCTCACCCCCGCGCAGCCGCCCGGTGAGGGAAGGCAGCCCCACACTCGCCCCACCC
>CAUYON010073259.1:0-17907 GCA_963573935.1 Arctocebus calabarensis | reverse complement strand
TATATACCCAGTAAAGGAATTATAGGGTCAAATGGTAAGTCTATTTTTAGATCTTTGAGTGTTCTCCAAACGTCTTTCCAAAATGGATGTATTAGTTTACATTCCCACCAGCAATGTAGAAGAGTTCCCTTTTCTTCACATCTGAGCCAACATCTCTGGTTTTGGGATTTCATCATGTGGGCTAATCTTACTGGAGTTAGATGATATTTCAAGGTAGTTTTGATTTGCATTTCTCTGATGATTAAGGATAATGAGCATTTCTTCATGTGTTTGAAGGCTGTGCGCTTGTCTTCTTTGGAGAGGTTTCTTTTCAGTTCTTTTGCCCATCCTGAAATGGGATCTCTTGTCAAACATCAATATTAATATTTGAATATACTTTATAGTTTGAATATAAACTAGTAGTAAATATATAATCTTTTGAAATCCTCTCTTCAGGTCCATATTTTAGTTCTTTGAAGAAATGTGTGGTTATCAAATACTTTAACCGAAATGATCTTTGATATGGAGCAGTGATATGGCCATTAAGGCATTTGAAGTTTAAATTTCCCAACAATGTCTCTTACATTAAAAAATTTCCAAAATACTAGATGTCAGAATAAATTTAAAATGAAATTTGACACATGCCATAGGTTTCAATTAATAAAGATATGACATAAAATAATTTATAACAAGAAAAGTTGTTAGTGAGGTTGTAACTTTCATTTAATGATTAAGAAAGAGCTTAGATGTAAGCCAGGATATATATGTATATATATACTTATACCTTGATTCTCATTTATATATACTATTACAGAAATGATGTTTTTAGAAAAGAATTACTCTTCCTATGTTAGAAGAGGATCAAGCACCATCAATATGTATTCAAATAGTTCAAAACATATAAATATAATAAGAATAATACCAAGCAATAGAAACACTCACAAAAAATTATTGGACCTCAACCTGGGACAGTGGCCAGCAAGGGAGATGGCACTGAGAAAATAAACAAAAACTTACACCAAACTTAGTGCATAAAACTGGAAGCCTGGAAGGGCATACACTGTTTCATGTGCCTGGAGGCAGCATGACAACAATACAGCACCTGTCCTGTCTCCCAGAATCTTTGTATTGGGTACATAACAGAGTATATGTGCAAGGATGCACAGCAGTCAGTAGTGAACAGTGAAGGTTAAAAATAAGCAAGGGAAGATAACAGCCCCCAGAAAGGTTAGGTAAAGATTAAACAGGGGCATAGGGTAAGGGAACATCGCAAGAGGCCAGATAATGGGGAAACCAGAAGAGAGAAGGTGGAGAGCAAGTCTCCTCTCCTCAGATAGACAGCTTCTCTAGACAAAGCTACTAGCTGATGGTCTCAACTGCAGATTACCCCATGCAGGTATAATCACATAGACATCCCCCTGAAAGGGAACCTTACACTGGGGTGGAAGGTCCATCAGCCTGTCTGCCTCTCACAAAAAATCCAGCAAAATTAACTGTGTGTGTGTGATTAATTCTTTCCTAAATTTCCATACTTTTGATGTTTTTCATTGCATTGAACAGACGTGAAATATTAACTGTGGAGCGTTAAAACCTTAAGCATATTATTTTAAACATTAGAACAAAGATATAGTTGGCCTTAAACATGTTTAAGTGATAAAAGTTTATTTTTTTATCTAGAACATTCATTATTAGATCTGTGATGTACAACAGCCATAAAACAACTTTTTGACAAGGTTTTTTAGAATGTCCTTTCTTAATTTTTCATCCTATGGACATAATCAAATCCCTGAAATAGATTAGCTTATTAGAGACAATAATTTATATTGCTCATCCTCAAATAAAACATTTGTAAGAAGATGGATACTGTATTCAGATTGCTGCTAAGAATTTACACTCCTTTTAATAACATGATGATATAACAATTACAGAATTTTTTTTAAATATAAAAACATTTTTAAAAAATGAACATGAAGACCTGATATATATCAGTTTCATCTTAGACTACAGAAAGGAAATATATCTCAGAAAATTGATAAATGAATCTTTGCAGGGGTCACGGAAAACAGGTGAACATACATGCCGTATCAGTCTGGAAGGGCTGAGGGATGACGGCACAGGGCACTGAGGAGGTGTCATGGAGGCTTTGGCACTGTTGAAACACCTGTATAAGGAATAATGAAACACTCAGTCCCTGTCTCAAATTTAGCTCCTCCTCTACCCAACAGGAAACTAGAGACTTAATTTATAGAAAAATGGAAGCATAGAGGCCTCAGAGCAGGAAAACCAAGCACTGTAAAGAAGATATAAAAGTGGGCAGCGCCTGTGGCTCAAAGGAGTAAGGCGCCAGCCCCACATGCCAGAGGTGGTGGGTTCGAATCCAGCTTTGGCCAAAAACTGCAATAAAAAAGAAGAAGAAGATATAAAAGAGACCTACTTGAAAAGGGACCAGGCCCTTACAGTGCCCAATCTCATGAATAGCAGTAGTTAAACATTAACTTTCCAAGAAAGATGTTTCAGGACGCTTCTCTGATGAAACTGACATTTCCAGAGAAAAAGCAACATAGATGCTCAGGTTGAGGGGCACTAACAAAATAAGCAGATTCCTCCTTAATCACAAGCCCTCATGTACTAAAGTTTCTAGCAAATGTTAGGACCTCAATCTTACTCATGAACAAAATACACAAAAGATTTGATAAGAAAGTGAGATGAAGAAGCCTGAAGATGACAAAGACAATGTGGGAGTAGAAAATTTTTGGAGGTTTTGCAAAACCTAAGTTAATAACACTCAGAATAATAGATGGCTCAGAATCCTGGCAGAAACAGCACACCCAGAATGTGATGCTGAGAAAACTCCAGAGAAGAGGCTGTCTACCAGTTGTGAGCATTTTTAAGAGCAGCCAGTAAGAGATACTAAATTTAGCCACCCTGGCCTGGCAATGGCATAAAGTCTTGATTATCTCTAACTTAGGTTCCTAAAATCAGCCTAGTTTATAATTTGAATTTTAAAGTGAAATTATAGATATTTTGGTACATGCAAAATACCAAACCTGTGGTATTTTGCTCTTGTTTCAAAATCCACTCATTATCCCTCTTGGAAGACTCTTTAAAAAAGTCAAAATAAAATCTCACTCATTTGTCTTTCTCCTGTGTTTGCTGCTTCTTTTACTTTGCAAGTCAATCATTCTTTAAGTAAACATTAAGACACGCTGTACGTCCTGTGTGTGTGTGTGCGTGCTGATAATCTTTTCAAATAACTGTCACTGTAAATATTTATCTATGAATATATGCATGGACACATATGTAAATATGCACTAATACAAATGTATACTGATATCATTTTCTAAGACAAAAAACCTTAAATTCACATTTTTTTTATAATTGGAAATTGTGTACTCAGAATATGAGATGGTAGTGTTAAAAAATCTGATCTTATTTTCATATTAGTTTGGCATGTGAAATAAGTATGTCTGACCACATCTTTCCTTTTTTAGCGTGTATATCAGGAATTAGAAAGAACAGAAGTTGTTGGGTTCCTACCACAAATCTCTCATTTTGCGAGCTTTAAAATGTTGGAAAGGTTATCAGTCAGTCCTCTTTCTGAATCATTTCCCTCCTGTTTGAATGACAACAGCACCTATATCATGGGATAACCAGGAGACCTAAAAGCAATTCTGTAAGGTAAATTCAGCAGCTGTAAAAGGTGTTCTATACTCATTTGTTTCCCCTTCAGCTTGCCCCATTTCTTACCACAGCCTAAGCATAAACAGAAAAGAGAAGGACTTGTCATAGGAAGTAAACGTTGGAAATGGAAGAGCATCCTGCCTACAGAGAGTGGAAAAGCGAAAAGGAGTCAAGCTTATCTGGGACTCGGGATCACAGACAGGGTGATTTTATTAGCAGTGATGTGTATGGAAATTGAGGACAGAGAATGATGCATTAAAAGTAAGTTTTGGAAGCTTTTCCATGCTTTATGAGGTATAATTTTCTCTTACTGAACGTTCAAGATGACTTCAAGATATTTTCCAAGCTTATTTGACTTGAATTGATGTGTCTTTAGATTACAAAACAATACAGATACTTATTTTAAAGCAAGAATAAGAAAACTGAATTTTACTCATATTGTAGAAGAAATAACTGCAAATAAGCTCATTATGCTTACGTATCACCTTTGGCAGTCCACTCTAAATAGACCTTTTCTATGTACCCTTTAACCATAAATAACCCCATTTGCCATTTTGTAACGTTTTTGTGTAATGTGTAATTTCTTGCATTTAGGAATCCTCAACCTCTTACTTTGGAGGTGCTAGGAAAACTTGTCCCTTTAATGTCTGATGAAATTTCAGTGTGACCTCTCACAGAAGGCAAGATGACATACATTAAATCCAATTTCTTTATTTCACAGATGAGAGAATCCAAAACCAAATAAGTAAATTGAATTTTCTCAGGTCACATAGCTAGCAACAGGCAACAAAGAGGACTTAGAATCTACATCTCCCGAACCTTGCTCAACTTGAAATAGCATAACCTTACCTTGTATTTTCTGGAAAAATAAGACATTCATTTAGTAACTTAAATATGGTTATATCTCTCTAAAATCAGGCAAATATAATGCCTCACTTTTCTCCAATGATATTTTTCAAGGTTGACCTCTGACTGTTCAGCCTCAGTCCTTGAGGAAATCTATAAATCCTTCTTCAATCCAAGCTTATTTCTAAATAAACCCATTATAACTTAAGCATGGGATTTGACAAGCATTCCCAAACGGAAACATCTATTACAGTATCCTGCCTACTTAAATTTATTCTGAATATTCCTTATAGTTTCCATTATGATTTCAATTTTCATTACACACTTACATTTTTAAAAATCATGGCTGTATGAAGCCATGAGGGAAATATTTGTGAAAATCATTAATTTTGCCATTTGCAAACATCATTTACCTTCATCTCAGGATTCAGTTGGAAAAGCAGTTTGAACTGCTAGCTGGTACAACTCATTGCATGCTTCCTAGCCACTGAAGCAAAGCTGTCCTCAAATGAAGACAGAGTAGAAACTTTACTCCTGTCAAATGAAGTTACCAGGATCTGACAGAAGCTGTTACTGCCTTAACACCAAATTTCAAAGTCTTCTATGCATGATCTGTTTCATTATAGGAACCTATTGTCATGGGATTTATTCTTTTTCCATAACAACTAAAACGTATTTTGTTATATTCGGCTATCTGCAATGTGGGATTAACAGTCTAGATCCTAAATATATCAACAGTAACACTGTCATTGGTGTCAATGTGGCCAGCACAATAATATTAGCAGCTTAATTATAGAAGGATCATTACTGTATTTTGAATGAGGAAAAAACAAAATAGTGAATGTACAAATGAAAATATCTTCCTCGTAAGTGAAGATTTGGAAAAGTTTATTGTAGCTGGGTTATGTAAAAAAATGGAGATAATTTGAAATAGACTATTTGAAATTTTCATAATTAGTTGCCAAATATTTAATCTGAAAAGAATTTAATTAAAACATGATGCATATTACATAAGAAGATATTAAAACTTTCAAGATAATTTTTTTGTTGTTGTTTAAGAACATAATTAGCAGGCTGGGTGAGTGGTTCATGCCTGTAATCCTAGCACTCAGGGTGGCAGAAGTGGGTGGATTGCTTCAGCTCACAAGTTTGAGATCAGCCTGAGCAAAAAAGAGATCCTATTTCTAATAATAACTAGCCAGGCATTGTGGCAGGCACTTGTAGTCCCTGCTACTTGGGAGGCTGAAGCAAGAGGATGATTGCTTGAGGCCAAGAGTTTGAGGTTGCTATGAGCTATGACATCATAGCACTCTATTCTGGGTGACAAAGAATGTAAAAAAAAAAAAAAAATAACTTAAAATATGTTAAATGTTTCTAAACAATTTTTTTTGATGATTATATTCTAAATATAAAAAGCACTTGTTAATTTAGTCACCATATGTCTTTTAACAGTGATTACTTTTTTCATAAAAAAGTTTTTCCTCTTTATATAGTATCTATGTTTCTCTTATGCTTTAATGTTCACGAAGACTAAATCCAAGTCATTATATAAATATGTACCTAATTTTGTGTTACTATTTTTAAGGTTGAATGTTATCTTTAATTTTATACATTCATCTAATCTAGAATTGTCATTCATGTATTTAATAATTATAGCCATAGATTCAATCAATTATTTTTTTCCCCAATAGTGATCCAGTCTACTCCAGGACATTTATCAAATAATTCATTCTTTTCCCACTGTTGTAAGATATTGTCTCTGTGATTAACTAAATTGTAATATATTCTGGGACAAGATTTGGGCTTTCTATTATATGACACTAATCTACAAGATAGCATGCATTATAATAAACTACAATCATATCTTACTATATTTTTAAATCCATGATCAGAAGTTTTTTCAGACTATAGTTTATCTAGGTCATTTCTTCTTCCAAATAAACTTCATAACTGAGATTGAGTAAGGTTTTTTTTTTTTTTTTTTTTTTTTGCAGCTTTTGGTCGGGGCTGGGTTTGAACCGACCACCTCCAGCATATGAGGCCAGAGCCCTACTCCTTTCAGCCACACGTGCTGCCCCTTAAGGTTCTGATAAAATGCTTTCTTGGCACATGTTGATAAATTTCATGCATTCCCATGCAGAAACATGTTATGTATCTCTGATTACCATAATCTCCTTTGGTCCAAGTAGAATTTTGAACAGTTTGTACAGTGTAGTGCTTTTCTTCTTAAAGTTTATTCTTGATATTTTATTCATTATTTATTAATTGTTTATTATTTTTATTTAATTGATATTATATATGTTGTTCATTTTGTTTTTAACAGATTAGTCATCAAATAGTAGAAATATGTTGATTTTTTATATGTGTTTTAATGTATGGAACTTCAACATTTTAAAGTGTTTTAGTGATTCTCTTGGGTTTTCTAGCTAGATAAGCATTTCATCTGCTAGTAATGATATCTTTCTTTTTTTCTCCAAAAATATATGGCTAAATTCAAGAGCAGTGTTAAATAAGGTGACAAGGGGCAGATATGTGTCTTTTTATAAAGCCCCTTATAGACAGATAGATGGATGGATAGATTGACTGATAGATATTGACAGATGGATACTGTAACTGTGTGCTGTAAAGTAAATAATATCCACTTCAGAAAAGGAAGACCATGACTCTAGAAAGTAGCACTATGTTTCTTACATAGAAAATGTTCAAAAACATTTGTTAAGTGAATGAAAAAATACGTAATAAGCAAAGAAAAGTTTAGAAACAAATGCCTAAGGTGCCCACTTGATAACACCCGTCAAAAACACCTGTTTCACCTCAAGCTAAATGGCTTAAGTGTTTTCCCCAAGATTGTTGTGGCTGCCTTCCTTGCTCTTCATAGAATTATTTCTCAGAGTTCTGAGTTCTGCTCCTGGAGACCATTCCAATAGCTGGAAGCATGGAACTCTTCCACCCTTTCCTAACATTGCTTGCCTGCCTGGTCAATACATTATTGTTTTCAAGGCACTATCTATGGCAAACAAAGTTGGGGCTATCTGCCTAAAACAAATGACTTCTTTGAGGACTATCCCTGGATGAGCAATTACTCAGAATTGCATGTCCAGGTTGCTACTCCTCAAATAAGCCTCTTTCCTATTTCCATGTCTCATCACTATAGTACTTTAAACTTAAAATACAAAGCCTCTGTCTTCCTCTAAAACTTTATTTACAAGTCTCAAACTCACAACTCTCCTCATTATCATGCCTCGCAGTAACATAGAACATAAAATATTTTAATGTTTATGGCAATCTTACA
The DNA here is from genome assembly GCA_963573935.1 of Arctocebus calabarensis. NCBI lineage: Eukaryota > Metazoa > Chordata > Mammalia > Primates > Lorisidae > Arctocebus > Arctocebus calabarensis. The sequence goes on along the minus strand of CAUYON010073259.1, from coordinate 10,109 downwards.
GAATTTGGAACTTCAGTTTTGTTGCTCTAATTATCTTCCAAAAAAATAAGAAAATAAGCTAATTTTCCTACCTGAAGTTAGGCAAGTTTTGCTTTCCAGGATGCCTTAATATGATACCTGATTTCAAACACTTTTGCAGAGAGGGATAATAACGCCTGTTATCCAAGTATAAAGACAGATTATGCATTTCACACTGAATTCAATTGAGAGAGGATAACTGGTAGCTTGTGGGACCTTTCTGAAGAGAGAGCAGCGTATCTGGATAAATCTACAGTTAGGGAGGGGGTGTATAAAGAGTTTATTTGTGTTTTAATTAATGAGATAAAAGGAACCAATAGTGATATTTTCCTAGAATCAGAAGTACTTATTTTATAGTGAATAATGGAATACATACCCAAGCCAGCTTAGGCACAGTCTGTCCAAAGTGACTGGGTTCTGATATACAAAAGTATCTGATGCATAAAAAATAGATGGGCACAAAATATGTGTGTGTGCATATGCCGTAAAGAAAATAGTGTGACTCTACATATTCTGAATATTGCGAAGCAATTCAAATTGGTTACAGACAATGACACAAGTAGATGGGTTCCTAACAATTCATGTTATCCTTCCTTATCTTCCATTTCTAATGTATTTCAGGAAGTTGAAAATTCATCTACTCTTTATATTCTAAGAAAGAATGATACTAGTGTATACATTATGGCATTTATATACTTTGTATTTTTTCTTTGACAAGAAATAATTTTTATTTAGCTTTACTACCTAAGGAATCTCTCTCTCTCTGGAGTTACTGACACTGTAGACAAGGCTGAGACCAGTGGCTTGCAGATGGGGTGCAGGGATTAAACAACCCTCAAGCTAAAGTTCATTACAGGGGCTGATATTTGCAGGCAAGTCCTGGCTTCAGCTGTCCTGTCAGCTATCTCCATTACTTTCAATGGCTTTGGCTAATTACAACATCATTTACATTGTAGTTTTAAAATTCTCCTCCCTTAGAATTACCATGACAGTTCTGAAACAATCTTATGAAGTATGAAAATCAGAGGAAACTAATTCTAAGAATTAGTACCCCAATTTTTACTAAAAGTCATCCCTTTAGTCTGGAATATTACTCCCCTCAACTAGTAAGACTTCAAAGACTAATAACCCCTTTCTCCTGCTATAGCTGCTCTTTCTGTGTCTGACTGCTCTTTTTCTCTTGAAGACTTTTGCTTTCAATTAAAAATTGTCTCTAGCTTGGATTGCATGGTGCATCCTGAAATTCTTTCCTCCCAACAATCACCAAGAACCTGGGGAAAACATCTACAGTAAGAGGCTGCTAAAAAAAAATTATTTAGAAATATTAGGAAAACTAGTTTGTCAGTATTGTCCTAAAAATTACGTTTTTAAGATGAACAAAATTTCATAAAGACAGAATTTTGGAAAGACTTTTACTGTTAGTCTATAAACCATTGACATTTTAGTAAGTTCATAAATGTATCGAAAGTTTGCCAAGTTTTACATTCACAATGTCTACAAAAAATTCAAATAGAGCCATGGTTTATAACCCAATTTCATTGACTACCCTAGTTTTAAAGTTTACTTAAAACCCCTTTTCAACCTTAAAGTAAGATAATTAATCTCTTTAAATTATTCCATTGGCAAATAATTTAATTTGACTTTTAAGCATCTTATAGTATGTATTTTTGGTAACATTTAATGACCTGTAATTTACCAAGCTGTAACAGTTAAGCTTGACGAATTAATGAAGCATTTCCTAAACTGAATTTATTAAAACCTAGGGTTTGTCCTTTTCATCCTATTTCTAACTTATTCTGTGAAAAATGGTATCCTTGTTCAAATAAATTTTATAAACATGCTAAGTGGAAATATTATTAAAATAATTATGTTCCATATCTGTTTAAAAGAAAAATTCTCAAACTTATTTATTTGGCCTTGGAAATATGTTTATGAACAGGCTTCAAAACCTTTTTGAGAAATTGTTAGGACCACATGCTCCTAATATGACTAATTTATAATGTTAAAAACAGAAAACCAGAAGACTTTCACTTGTGACTTTTCTTTTTTTCTTATGCATTTCAATTTAGATTAGAGCTTAAGAAGGAGGTTTCATGGGGTATTTATAAAGCAATCACTATGTTTTCTCTAAAACTATTTTTCCAGCTCGGCCTAATTTAGCTTTTCTTTTTAATAATAATTCATTTGTCAGGAAAAGTGGCGTCATATTTGATTTCACTTACAACTTGATAATTAGAACCACTGACCTCAAAATAAGATGCAATTAATTAAATAGGCCATGCAGTAAGCTACCTGATGACTTAATTAGCTGTGTATGCAATTTGAAGTTGAGATTAATTGCAAAAATAAAAGTTATAATTCATGGAATGAAAACTAAAGCTGAAAACTTTACTCCATATTCTTTTAATTTCCATTGGCTAATTCAAGCTCCGAACACCTGGATCTGTTGTTCTTCTAATGAGAAATATGCTCATATTGCCAAGCAGAGATGTGCTATACTCCCACTGGAAAAACTGGAGCCTAAATAAAATATGTGACCAAGCAATAACAACCTTTGAACAGTGAGGATTATTAGTCAACAATAGAAGCTAAAGGACTCGTCTAAGAAATGTTTCTCTAAATGCCTAAAATATAACTCTGTAAGTAATAAACAAATTTTATTTATTTATTATTTTTCTCCTAAAAGCATGTCATATAACATGATACAATTAGAATTTTTTTTTTTAATTGCAGTTTGGCCAGGGTTGAGTTCGAACCCACCACCCTTGGTATATGGGGCCGGTGCCCTACTCGCTGAGCCACAGGCCCCGTCCAATGCAATTAGAAATTTGATAAAAAACATAGTGAACATAGCAAGTGAAGTGTGTTTCTTTGTATTTACAGATGTTACCCTCTCCTTAGTTCATCTGAAGTTAAATGTGCTTAGGGAAGAGAGTCAGTGTGTAATTGGGAGGAAATGTTTTATGATAAATATAATAAGAAAGGTCATATTTTATAACATTTTAGACTGTACTAGAAATGTCTAACAAAGTATTGTAATTTTAAAAATGGTCATCAGAGCCAAGTTTTTTTGAGAAGGAATACTATTTTTTAAATTCATTTAATTTCCATTTAACTTAAAAGCCACAGCCTGAGGATGCATCTCACAGAATGAATCATATAGACAACATATCTGCTTAGCCAATGATGGGTAAGTCATGCAGGTACCTGCTCTAGGGTGTCAGGACCACATGACCTAAAGGAAGGAGAAATTCCAACACACTCTTTTTCACCTATAAAAATTGAGGGGGTTGGTAAACAGTGTTATGAGAAGCACGGGTCACATACCTGAATTCAATACTGCTCTACCTTTGCTAGGTCAAAGGCTCAAGAGAAGATGTGTTTAAGACAGGCTAAAGATGATCATAAGGGTAGCATGTATTCGATCCCAGGTGGGGAAATGGAATTAAATGAAGGTCTCATTTATGACTCAGCAAGATGGTCTCACTCCAAATGGAGGTGGACTTTGTTAAGGAAAGATGAAAACTTAATTGATAGAAGAAGTGCTCAGTTGTTACCTCCAAGACATTTTTAGTTCTCTTATGGTATAACTATACCCCAAATTTGCCATGCCCCTGAGGAGGGTGCTAAGCTAAATTTTAACATTACCTGGGACAGGCCAGGCACAGTCCCTCATGCTTATACTCCTAGCACTTTGGGAGGACAAGGAGGTCAGGAGTTCAAAACCAACTTGACCAAGAGGGAGTCTCTATTTTTACAAAATATAGAAAAATTAGTCCCATGTGGGCTACCTGCCTGTAGTGTCAGCTGCTTGGTAAGTTGAAGCAGAAGGATCACTTGTGCCTAGGAATTTAAGGCTGCAGTGAGAAGTGATTTATGCCACTGCACTCTCTAATCTGGTTAACAAAGCAAAATGATGTCTCAAAAAAAAAAAATGCCTGGAAGAACACCATGGGGGTAAAGCACTGTGATCTTGAGGTAATAAGAAATATATATCTATTCTTTGTCCCCAGTTCTGCACAGAGATCCTAAAACACTTTCAATTTCCTGAATAATAGGAGAGAGAGGAACATCTTTTGTTACAAAACGTCACTTGAGCCCCCGTTTCTGAAACCCTGGGCAGCTCCCATGTGATGAGTGTCTTTTTGTACACGAATGGGATGACTGATGGGCTGGATGCCCCGCAATAGCTTCTGGACAGGGGCACTTCACCAGAAAGACCAAGGCGTAATTATAGGGTTGAAACTGAAGGAGAACTGGACATTGAGTTAATAACCAATTGGCCAATGATTTGATCAATCTTGTCTACATAGTGACGTCTCCATTAAAATCCAAATTGATATGAGGTCAGAGAGTTTTCAGGCTGTGAACACCTGCTGATACTGAAAGAATAGTCTAGAAGGAGAGCTTGGAGGTCTACACTTCCCTTCACCTGCCTTGTGCATTCTATTTGGCAGTTTCTGACTTGTACCTTTTATGATAAACCAGTAGAGTATTCTGGTGAATCCTGTAAGACATTCTAGCATATTGTCAAACCTGAGAAGGGGCCTGTGTTTACTCCCTGAATTATAGTTAGTCAGAAGTCCCAGTGGTCTGGGACTTATGACTGCATTTGGAGTGGGAAATGGGGAAGGGGGTTGACAGAGGCCTTCTGCCTGTGTAATCTGATGCTAATTCCAGGTAGTTATTTCCAGAATTGAATTGACTTGTAGGACACCTACCTGGTGTCATAGAATTGGTTGGTGTGGAAAAAAAAAATTCTCCACACATTTGGTTTTAGAAGTGTGAGTAAGCACAGCTCACAATAGGGACAGAGGTAGACTCAAAAGGATGTTCTGAGCTATCCAGACTCAGGCATTGCCAAGAACCAAAGGCCTGAAATACCACAAGTAATTGTGAGATCACTTATTTTAAAATAAAGTATGGCCATAAGGTAGGAATAGTGTGTAAAAGTCTTATATCTATAGAAGTATAGGTATAGGTTTGGTGCCTGTAGCTCAGTGGCCAGGGCACCATCCACATACATCAGAGGTGGCAGGTTCAAACTCAGCGCAGGCCTGCCAAACAGCAACAACTACAATAACAACAACACAGAAAAGTAGCCAGGCCTTGTGGTGGGTACCTGTAGTACCAGCTACTTGGGAGGCTGAGGCAAGAGAATCGCTTAAGCCCGAGAGTTTGAGGTTGCTGTGAGCTGTGATGCCACAGCACTCTACTGAGGGCAACATAGTGAGAAAACAAATGAACAAATAAATGAATAAATAGAAGAAGAGGAAGAAGAAAAAGTAGTAGTAGTAGTAGTAGTATAGGTATAGCTAGAAGTTAAGCAGCCATTGTGTACTAACTTTCTGACTCCTGTAACTGCTTAGTGCTTAAGTGTCATGTATTTTTTGAGAAGTGCAAGTTTTGTGACTTCCCCAACCACTTCTATAGGTAATATCACTATTGAGAAGCCTAAAACAGGTCTTTGAGAGATCTTCTGGATCCTGCATCCCAGAGACCAAGTGACATAACTGAACCAGTGGCCTCGCTTGGGAACTGATCCAACCAGTTTTGAGACCTGCTACCCAGATTCTCCTCTTCACTGTGAAGACAATTTCTGCTTCCCAACCCTATGAATCTATCCCCAGCCAATTAGCAGATCCGTTTCCCTAGGTTTTTGTTCATAAAACCACCTTTAAAAATATTAGCCCCCACATTCTCAAGATGTACAAGAAGTTCCTCCCACTTCCTCAGCTGGCACCTTGTGATATTAAACTTCCTCCCCCTGCAACTGTTGCTGATTCAGTATATTGGCCTTTATCTGGACAAGTGACCTGATCAGCCAGTAATAAGTGTTATGGACTTAATCGTGTTCCCTTAGTGTCCATATTGAGGTCCTAACTTCCAATACTTCCAACTATATTTGGAGATGGACTTTTACAGAAGTTATTAGGTCAAAATATAATCACTATTCTGGGTTCTGATCTAATGTGGATGATATTTTTATGAGAGATAAAATCACAGATATCTATAAAGGGAGACTGCAGACTCAGTGAGAAGACAGCTATCTACAAACAAAGGTGAGAGGACTCAGAAGAAATCAACCTGCCACCAAATTGATCTCAGATTCCTGGTCTTCAGTATTGTGAGAAAATAAATTTCTGGCTGGGTGCGGTAGCTCACTCCTATAATCCTTGCACTCTGAGAGGACAAGTTGGGTGGATTGCTGAGGTCAAGAGTTCCAGTTTGAGACCACCCTCAGTCAGAGCGAGACCTCATTTCTAAAAATAGTCAGGCATGATGGTGGGGACCTGTAGTCCAAGCTACTTAGGAGGCTGAGGCAAATGAATCTCATAAGCCAGCAGTTCTCAACCTGTGGGTGGCAACCACTTTGGGGCAAATGACCCTTTCACAGCTGCCTAAATACATCCTGTATATCAGATATTTACAGTATGATTTGTAACATTAGAAAATTATAGTTATGAAGTAGCAACAAAAATAATTTTATGGTTAGGGGTCACCACAACATGACAAACTGTATTAAAGGGTAGCAGCATTAGGAAGGTTGAGAACCACTGGCTTAAGCCTAAGAATTTGAGGTTGCTGTGAGCTGTGATGCTATAGCACTCTACTGAGGTTGACAAAGAGAGACTCTGTTTCAAAATTAATTAAAAAGAAAAAAAGGAAAATAAATTTCTGTTATTTATGCCACCTGTGATACAGGCAGTCCACAGGTGGCAAACGAGGTACAATCTGTCCGTTTGTAGTAAGTTGAGTTTGTATGTACATTGGATCAGGTGCATTTACCTATTACCCGAAACACCCCCCATTTGTAAGTGCAAGCCTTGCCTCCAGTAGATGTCTGTAATTTGGGGACTGCCTATATATTGTTATGTGATACTTTGTCATGGCAGCCTAGGAAACAAATACAATAATAATAGCTTACATAGTAAAAACAAAACAAAACAAAACAAACTCGTGAGATCAAACAAAAATTTCTCAGTGGTTCCTGGTCTATGTACATTCTCTAAAACAACACAGGGCCATGGTGTCTCTTTCCCCTGAATGCTCAAATTTTCCCCTATCATGTATTTTAATGATATCTTTGTGACAAGCAATTCTGAAAGAGTCATCTTTTAACTAAAGACTATACACATCAACCATCAACAGAAAGTCCATGACTCTAATTATTTTATTTATTTATTTATTTATTTTTCAGTTTTTGGCCAGGGCTGGGTTTGAACCTACCACCTTTTTGGTATATGGGGCCAGTGCCCTACTCCTTGAGCCACAGGCACCACCCCATCATGACTGTAATTCTTAAAACATAGCTATTCTCCTTTAGCCAGCAGGGTGGAAGCTTATAAAGAAAGAAATATAAATTTTAGCTAAAAAGTGCATATTCTTTATAGATCTGAATTTAGTGCAAACAAATTTGAAATTTGCTTTGCAAAAAAAGAAAGGCACTAAAAATACACAAATAGACAAAGAGTCATTTAGTAAGTGTAGAAGAAGGAAAGATAAAGATATGAGCTGATTTTAAAAGAAAAGTTTGGATGAGAATCTGTTCTGAATACAAAATACAATTCCAAAGCAAGAGTGAAAGCAGGTCACAAGTTAATGTGGTTTATTTTAAAATAAATAAAAAAAATTAGAGCAAGTATTAGGTAATTAATGCCAGACTTCTAAAGACCAACAGCAACTTAAGTATTGAAACCGGACACTTTTTTATTTGAAAACGAGGACAGTTTGAAGGAAGGAGAGAATTCCACGGCATAAGAACTATGCTAATTCATAAAGAAATGACTGGCTTCTTCCAAAATGGTGGAGCCCAGCCCTTTGAATAGGATAATTTTCAGATCCTGAAAGTTATTTTTCTCTTTGAATCCTTATGGAAACTTTTCCTCCACTGTAAACAGCACTTTCATTGGTAATGTTTATTTAATGTTCTGCTCATCCCACATTTTTCAAAGCAAAAGTTGGAGTAGGTTCCAAGTAGTTTGTTACTTTCACATTTTCCCTGACTATATTAAAAAGTTAGTGTTTATAATTCCATAGAAAAATTGCAGTGCACATAGATGGTGTGCACTGAAACTAATGTTATTTTTCAGATTCTGAAAAATAAAAGATGCAATTTATATAAAGTCACATTGTTAAATGAAAAAATTTATTTTTCATACACTACAAAGTTTATACAAATATTAGCTTCCACTATTAAGAATAACAGCAATGAAATAGGGGGCAATATAATCAAGTAAATCCACTTGGTATAAAACTTAGAATTATAATGTGAATTAGAATAACAAAAGTCTACACCAAAAATATTTATTTTTTTAACTCATTGTAAGACTCTTACCTTGTCTTTAAATCTGTAAAGCTTAACTTCTTTAAAATGTATATTTATAATATCATTAATATTTTAAAAATATTGTGCAAAATATATTCAAAAACCCTATGTTGAAAGTTATAAAATATTACTGAGAGAGATAAAGACCTAAATGAACATAATATGTGCAAAGATAGAACTATTAGCATGTTTACTTTGAGGGATGATTAATAGTTTCAGTAGATCCAACTCAATATCACAATGGAAATTTTCATACAATGAACATATATATTCTTAAATTGATACGGAAATGCAGCAGACCTACAAAAGCAAAAATGATCTTGAAAAAGATAAACAAGTTTGCAGGTAGCACCTGATGGTAAGAGTTATGCAAAGCTACAGTAATCAGGAGAGATGGATGTTGGGGTAAGGATAAACAAACAGATCAATTCAACTGAATAAAGAGTCCAGATAATGAGTACCTATTAGATGTGGAAAATTAAGCCACGCTGAAACAACTAGCAATGGTATAAGGGGAAAATATATCACCAACGCTATCCATGAGATAAACAAATATCAATTTGTGATCATTCATAGACAGAAATAGAAAACATCAAAGCTTCTAAAACTGGTTGGAAAACTTTCTTAATGGGCCAAATAGTAAATATTTTAAGCTTCGGGTCCATATGCACTGTTCTGCAATTATCCAGCGTCACCACTGGAGCATGAAAACAGCCACAGACAGTGAGAAAGTGAATAGCCTGGCTGTGTTCCAATAATGCCTATTGTAAACAAAAACAGGTAGCTGAATGAAAGGTTATTGTTGCCAACTCTTATAGAATAATATTTTATGAACTTGAGGTAGGCTAAATATTTCACATACAGAACACAAAATACACAAACCAAAAAGGAAAAACATTTTTCAAAAATTGAACATTACAATTTTAAAAAGTGTATTCATGAAAGGCAATGTTAGTATAATGAAAAAGAAAACTATAGATTCAGTAAAAGTGTTTGAACTAAATATATCTGACCAAGGACTTATGCACAAAACATATAAAGAATCCCTACAAATCAACAATAAAACCACTGAAAGTGAGAGAATAACTTGAACACTTGAAAGAAGATACTAAATAAATGACTAATAAGTACATAAAGTGTGGTTTAATATCAGTAGCCATACTTGAAATATAACTGAGACCACCACATTGGCTAATATATAAAGATTGACAATATCAAATATTGTCGAGGAGATGAAGCAATAGGAAATCTCATTGCTATTGGGAGGAGAAATTTCACAGTTATTTAGGAAATGGTTTTATGGGTTCTTATAAAGTTAAACATACCCACTCTGTGATCCAAACATTCAGCCTGTTATCTACACAAGAGAAACCAAAACACACATCCACAAAAACATTTACATGGAAATATTTATTGAAACTTTACTTAGACAAAAATTGGAAACAGGAGGAGGAGCCAAGATGGTGGCTGAGTAACAGCTTCCTTGCAACTGGGCTGGGTGAGACTGAGGAGAGAAGACTTCAGGCATCTCTGGCTGGCGAGATCTGCCCAGAAACATCCCTTTGGGGACACAGGGAGACAGCGTGAGACTTCTGGACCCCCTGAGGAAGGCAAAAGCAATGGAGATCTGGCAAGTGGTTGCGTGTGTTCATTCGGTCTAATCCTGCTGGCAGCTGTGACTACAGCACCAGTGAGATTGCAAACTGGAAAGGCCTTACCTGTGAGCTGTTTGGGTTTCTTTTGGACTTGGCACTCGGTTGAA
>CAUYON010073255.1:0-14487 GCA_963573935.1 Arctocebus calabarensis | reverse complement strand
CAGCTCACAGCAACCTCCAGCTCTTGGGCTCAAGCGATTCTCTTGCCTCAGCCTCCCAATTTTTAAAGGGGTTCTTGCTCTTTTTCAGACTAGTCTCAAACTCCTGAGCTCTGGTGATTTACCTGCCTTTTTTTTTTAAATTATGAATGACTTTTGTATCTTGTCAGTTTGTTTTCTACATCTACTGATATATCATGTGAGTTTTCATTGTTAAATCTGTCAATGTAATAGATTACCTTAATCGAATTTCAAAAGTTAGACCAGCTTTACATACATAGGACGAGTCAACTTGCTTGTGGTACATTGTTAGATTTGATTTGCTAATATTTTGTTGAGGATCTTTATATCTATGTTTATCAGAGAAATTGATCTATAGTTTTGTTTTCTTGTAATATTGTTATCTAGTTTTGGTACTAGGTTAATGCTAGCCTCATATGTAGAAAACTCAGAAAGTATCACCCTGCTTCTATTTTCTGAAAGAGATTGTGAAGAATTACTCTAATTTCTTCCTTATATGTTTGGTGGAATTCACCAGTGAATTCATCTGGGCCTGTTGGTTTCTATTTTGGAATGTTATTAATTATTGATTTATTTTCTTTAATATGTATAGACCCATTCAGATTTTTTGTTTCTTCTTGTGTGAGTTTTAGAAGACTGTGCCTTTCAGTCTATTAGTCTATTTCATCTCCAATATTAAGGTTAGGAGAATAGAGTTCGTTGTTCATAATATTCCTTTGTTATCTTTTTAAGTTCATGGGAGCTGCAGTGATGTCACTTTTTTCCTTTTGCTAGTAATAATTCATCACATGGTTTATCAATTTTGCTGATCTTTTCAAAGAAACAGCATTTGGTTTCATTGATTTGTCTATGATTTCCTGCTTTCAATTGCATTGTGTTCTAATTTTTCTTTTCCTTCTGATTACTTTGGATTTTATTTGCTTTTCTTTTTCTAATGTTCTAAGATGGACTATTAATGATTGATTTTAGATCGTTTTTCTTTTCTAATATATGCATTCATTGCTATACAATTCCCTCTAAGCACTGTTTGTTGTGTTCTACAACTTTTGATAAGCTGTGTTTTCATTGTCATTTAGTTCAAAATATTGTCTAATTTATCTTCTTTATTTTCTTGACCTTTGTGTTATTTAGGAATATGTTGTTTAATCTTAAAGTATTTTGGTATTATCCAGCTATATTTCTGTTATTTATTTCTAGATTAATTCCATTGTTGTCTGAGACCAAACATTATATGACTTTTTTTTAATTTATTAAGTCATGTTTTATGGTCAAGAATATAGCCTATCCTGGTAAATAATCCATCTGCTCTTGAGAAGAAGGTGTATTTTGCTATAGTTGGATGAAGTGGTTCACAGAAATCCATTATGTTCATTTGATTGGTGGTGGTATTGAGTTCAATTATGTTCTTACTGATTTTTTGACTGCTGAATGAGTCCATTTCTGACATAGAGGTGTTGATGTCTCCAAGTATAATAAATTCATCTATTACTCATTGATGTTTTATCAGTTTTTTGCCTCATGTGGTTTTGCTCTTTATTGTTAGATACACATTGCTATGTTATCCAATTGTTATGTCTTCTTTACCATTATGTAATGCCCTTCTTTATCCCTGATAACCTTTCTTATTATGAAATTTTTCCTAAAATTGATATAGCAATTTCCATTTTCTTTTAATTATTGTTATACTGATATGTTTTTCCTCATCTACTTGCTTTTAATCTACATGTTTTTATATTTAAAGTGTATTTCTTGTAGACAATGTACAGCTGGGATTTGTTTTTTTATCCACTTTAACTATCTCTATCATTTAGTTGGTACGTTAAGACCATTGAAATTCGAAGTGATTCTTGATATAGTTGGATTAGTATCTACCCTAGGTATTATTGTTTTCCATTTGTTACATTTGATCTTTGTACCTATTTTTGTTTTCCATTTATTTCTTCCTTTGGAGGTTTTAATTAAGCATTTTATCAGTTTTCATTTTCTTCCTTTTATTAGTGTCACAGTCATGCCACTATTTTTCTTTAACATTTTCAGTGGTTGCCCTAGAGTTTACAACATACAATTACTACTACTTCAAGTTCATTTTCAAATAGGCACTTTACAAATAGTGTAAGTGTCTTAGATTAAGAAAATAATCCTAATCTCTCCCTCTGTCCCTTGCATCATTGCTGTCGTTCATTTTTCTTACACATAAACATACATAAACATATACACGTACACCCAATGAGTGCATTTTTGCTATTATTATTTTCAGCAAACTGTTATGTATTAGATTAATTAGGAACAAGAAGAAAAATGGTTTATTTTCTTTTCACCTATTCCTTCTCTGTTGCTCTTCCTTTCTTCATGTATCTCCAAGTTTGAAATTTATGTTATTTTCCTTCTCTCTAAAATTTTTTTAACATTTATTACAAGTCTTTATTTCTGATAATGTCTTTATTTTTCCTACACTTTTGAAGGACAGTTTCACAGCCATTTCACAGGGTACAGAATTCTAGCTTAGTGATATATTTTTCTCCTAACACTTTAAATATATCACTCCACTCTCTTCTTGTTGGCATGGTTTCTAAGAAGAAATTAATGAAATTCTTATTTTTGCTCCTCTATATATGGTGATATTTTTTACTCTCCCTCCCTGACTTCTGTTAAGATTTTTTTCTTGGACTTTCTGTGGTTATAAAATAATATGTCTATGAGTATATGCATAAAATAATATGTCTATGTGTATAAAAAATTCTTCATGCTCAGTGTTCTCTAAGCTTCCTAGATCAACGTGTGGTTTGGGAATTTGGGGGAGAATTCTTAATCATTACCATCTCAAGTATTTCTTCTGTTCTTTTTTTCTTTTTCTTCTCTTTCTGGTGTCCCCCTTACATATATATATAGTTAGCCCACAATTTTTGGATACTCTGCTCTGTGTTTTTCAGGCTTTGTTTCTTTACTTTTCAAATTTCAAGATTTCTATTGAGACACCCTCAAGTTCAGATTATTTTCTTCATGAGGTCCAATCTGCCAATAAATCCACCAAAGGAGCACTTTATTTCTGCTGGTTTTTTATCTCTAGCATTTCTTTTGTGTTCTCCGAGTATCTTCATCTCTCTGCTTATACTGCTCATCTGTTTTGTCATGCTGTCTGCTTTATTCATTAGGGTCTTTAGCATCTGAATTACAGCTATTCTAAATTCTTAGTTTAACAATTGCAACATTCTTACCATATCTAAATCTGATTCCAAGGCTTACTCTGTCTCTTTAAACTGTATGGGTTTTTGCATTTTAGGATGACTTTTTTTTCTTGAAAGCTAAAAACTATGTACTTGGTAAAATGAAATGCTGTAAATAGGCCTTTATTAATATGGAGGTAAGGAATGCAGGGAGGAAAAGTGTTCTGCAATCCTATGAGTTATTCTTAGTTTTTGAGTGAGCCTGTGCCAAACTATGAACTTCACACATGTTTCTCAATCTGCTCCTGTCGATGAGGATGGCTACCGTGAGCCACAATTGGGAATTTCCCTTCCTTTCCCCAGCTTGGAAGGCTAGAGTTGTGTATATCTTTTCTGGCAGGTCAGTTAGTCTTTATAAAACCTCAGTGATTTAGGCTCTAGTTAAATAGCTTCTCCTGAGCGCAAAGAAATGTTGTTAAGAAGAGAATACTACAATATATTTTTAAATTATTTCCTTTCCTCTTCCCCTGCCAGAAGTACAAGGGAAATTTTCTCCAATATTTGTGATGACCTGGGGATAAAACTCACAAATGCATAAAGTCCTTGCTATGACTGAGTCCCCAGGAGCCTTGTCTTCTGCACAGGGAGCCGCCAGCAACTCATCAATTACAGTTCAGAATTTCTTCATCAGTTCCTGCTCTTTTAAGTTTGATTCTGTATATTTGCCTATGCCTTTAATTTGGGGGAAACAGTTTGCCCTGTGACTTAACTTCTCAATGAATCTTCTCTTCTCAAGAAGAGTTATTGATATTTCAGTTTCTTAAGGTTTTTATTTGTGCTTAGCATCATGTGGCAACTTCCCAGTTTCTTACATGCTAGACTGTAAACCAGAAGTTATTCTTTTTGGTCAAGACTTTAGCCCAAGACCATGGTATACCATATGAATAATTGTGTTGACTAGAGAAAGTTTCACCGCCTAACTTGTTTCATTGAATGAGTCCTCAGATTCCACATAATCAATTTTCTCCCCAATTCTCCTTTTGGAGAAAGAACACTTTTAAAATTAAACTGATTTGTATTAGGAATTGGGTTGCAAAAACTGAAACACATCACATCTTTAGAATTGGTCCTCAATTCTACACATTTTTATTTTATCCTTACTATTTTAATTTAAATTTTTTAATACACAGAAGAAACTTCAGAAATTATCCCTGGCATCTTCCTTGTGATATAGATAGCAAAGATGAATCCCAGGGAGATTGTGTATTTTTTTCCATTGGTCACTTAATGACAGAGCTTTGACTAAATCCAATACACCATCACTTTGTTTTATACAATGTCTTTCACTCCTTTTACTCTAAGGTAAATAATAGTTAATGAATGATTGGGAAATTCAAGAAGATATAAATCTATTAATTAAAATAGTATTTGAGTGTATAATGTCTACATGGGTCATGCTAAGTTCTGGTGATGTCAAAGGAATGAGTCACAATCCTGGTCCTCAAAGACAGACACGTTGAAGGAGATGCGTGTGAGCATTAATTAGTAGCCTCTGTGCTGTAGGAGGAGCCCAACACAGCACATGAGAACTGGGTAACATGCTTTGGGGGGAAAAGTGGCCCCCACCTTCTAGGGGAGATAACCAGATTATTTTCTTTTAAGAGGTAACATTTGAGTTGTGTCTGGCAAAATGAATAGCATTTCACCGGGGGCTTCTAGACAACAGAAACAGTATAGAGAAATCACTGAATCCTCATCACAAAATTACTATAGATCCGGCCATATGCTGGGTAGTGGAGTACAACAGTCAGAAAAGACAGATGAAGTCTTTCATACATCTTTTATTCTTGTGGGGAATTGTAGGATTAACCACAGGTGATTTGCTTTTTAAAAGTGCAATGAAATGTTTGATAAAGGGTGGAGTAAAGGCAAAAGCAGGGATGCTTCTGGAGGAAGTGGAATATAGAAAAGAAAGAATATAAAGAGGCAAAGCCAATACCATGTCTACAGGTATTTAGGAGGTACCTTTGAGGTATGATCATCTGTGTATAAAGATGAGCATGGTTTGGACATAAACATTGGGAATAAGAGGGACCTCATTTGGTGCTAGAGAAGTGGGCGGGGCCATTTCAGGGCAATGCCCATATAGCCATTGAAGGGTTTAAAAAGACAGACAAGAGAAATGATGAAATTTGCAGTTGGAAAATCATTGTGACTCCATGGAAGAAACCCACAGGGATGTGAAAGACACACACGCTTAGGAACTGAAAGTAATTTTATAAGCCTGGAGTTTAGGACCTGAATTAAGTGGGAAAGAAAAATAATCTATGCCTTTCAATTAATTAGAACTGCCTACTTGCTACTTTCCAGTCATTTGAGATTTGTTGAAGACCTCAAATATAAGAAGAAACAAACTCAGTGATGGCAGAGAAAGGCAACTAAGACCTTGCCTGATAGTGCTCTGGTGGGATGGACATTCTGGGAAACCTTCTGTACGCTCCTCAAGCGAATGCCTAGGCGTATACCCGAATAGTGCCTGCCTGTATGATGCAACCTAATGCTGCCCCTACTTGCTGAAATTTTGCTTTGTGCCTCTGGGTGATAATTAGAAATTGTTTGATCTTAGTCAATAAAATACTATTCAATTTCCCCTGAAGACATCAGAGATGCATTTATTTTAGTAAAAATATTTTCCCATGCCACTATTTGAATTTAAAGCATACATGTCTGCTCCTTTAATTTCTAGCTACTTACACAAGCTTTTTAACATTCAGACTAAGTGCAAATTAAACATATAAGAACATTGCTCATGTTTCTGGAGGTAAAAATGGATGGACATTCAGTAAATTACACCTACTCTCATGGAAATTGCTGTTGATGAAGCTCATGAAGGTTAATCTCTTGATCACTATGTTGATTGTCTCCCGTGACACAGTCTATATTCTGAAGCTTAGGTTAAATGATGATGCAAGGAACACCTACATTCAGAATTTAGGAGGTACCTTTGAAAACTCAATAAATTTCTAAATCACGTGTGTTCTATGTATGATGGTCCAAATCCCATCCTTCAATTCATTAAAAGCATTCATCTTAAAGTAGAATTTCACTATGAATCTGAAAATAATCCTTTTTCCTACTTCCTATGTTATTATGGAGAGGTGTCATCTATGTCACAGCTTATGAGGCTGGTAGTGGTGAATTCACTTGTCCCAGTAGCAGACTTGGAAGAGAGATACAGATGTTGCATACATCCAATGGAAATATAATTAAATCTGGTCAATACATTCTCAAGTAATAGGGAAGGAAAGCCCTTCCTGATTCAGTGCCTCTGCCACCTTAGAAATGTGATCCATTTCTATCCATGTTAATTTGGTGAAACATAAGTGCTAAATTTGAAGGTTGACTGTTTTCTGTTCACTTATGTCATCTATGTATTCTTTACTTATGTATTCTATGAAATTAAATAGCAGATTAAATAAATAGGATTTGAAATATAAATAATACTGCTGTTGTGTTTCTGGTATAAAATGTCTATCAGACAAGTAAAGGAATTTATATTTTGTGTCAAATATCCCCCAAAGACCAGAACCTTTAAATATTGTTGTAATTCTCATAAGTATGGTAAGAGATATAGTCCTAGCTTATAGTAAAAGTTAAAATAGTATTTTGAAAATTCATTACTAATAGTACTGAGATTTGAATTCACTCAATACAAAATGTTTATTTACATTACATTACATATACAAAATGCATTATAATGTTTTGTTTTGTTCTTGAGAAATATGGAATAGCCCCAAAGCAAGAGTTATAAGGTACATGGAAAGGTAAAGCATCCTTCCCTTCAAAGGGCAAAAACCTTGAGTAGATATGCACATCACATGTTCAACAATAGAGTTGTTGGAAAAGAGTTGCAGGTCATGTAAAACCACAGGCACAAGTGGATGCTGTGGTGCAAATGTAGGATGAAATAAAAATCAATTCCGTGGGAAAGACATTAAATGGTAACAGCTCATAGGCTACAGAGTGCATGTATATTGTCATCAAGAAGGCTTCAAGGGGAAGTTAGAAATTAAGTGGTAGCAAAACATGCTAGAAGATGAGCAGGTGGAGAAGTGAGGAACAGGCTTTTGGGGAGCAAAGGAGAGATGGCAGTGAGGTAGTGACAGAGAGGCAAATAGGGGGTCACCCAGAATTAATAATAGACAGTGTTCAAATTAATCTGGATCTAGTCTGATATTTATGATGGAGAATAGTGGAAAATGGACTGTGGAAAGTGTGGGGGTTCTTTTACTCAAACCTTTATTGAAAATTCCCCTTGAATTATAGACCTCCACTTCCTTTTTGCCCTTTGATGGTATATTGACTTCTGGTAGATTGTGCTGGAAGTCATTAATGGACTGCCTGGATTCAGTGCCCAATATTCAGAATCGAAATGTGGATCTGAGTATGATCTGGCTTTTACAAAAGAAGAACAAAGGTGCTTGCAAAAATCAAAGTTTCTGGCATATGCATCTGCTTGTCCTTTGTCTCAGCTGTCTATTGGGCATTGACACTTTGAAATCCCGTTACTCTTCCCTCTAATCAGATCTAAAATGAAATTCTTCCCTCTTCTTCCCTATATTTGTCAGAGGCACAGGAAGATAGTTTCATCATCATAGATCCATAGGCTAGGAACTATTCTCCAGTACATATATTTGTCATCCAAATGAAAGGAATGCTTTCAATGATTATACTGGTACAACAGATATGGCTAGATGGTCCTGGGGAAACAGTTACCAACAGCTATTCTATTTAATCTTTTATCATTATCAACTCTTCATTTTAATTCTATTATTTTTTCTCTCTTTTTCATTACTTCTATTCCTATGTCCACACTACTGTTCCCCTGAGTTCTACTGTGCCCTTCACTTTGTAAATGAATTCTGTGACCGGCGCCACTCTCTTGCTCAAAAACGTAAAACGAATCCTCAATATTTCTCACCAAAAGAATAAGTTTTTCTTCTTAGTTTTTCAGGATGAGCTGTTATCTACCTGTTCTTTAACTCCAACCACCTGCAGTTATCTTCTGCCAGTCCCAAAAACAGCACTGGAATCTCAGAATTCTCCATAAATATCTCTTCGTTGCCTGTTTGCTTACTTGTTTGTTTTTCTTTTGTAAATGTTGCTCCCATAGCCTACGATGTTCACTAACCACGCCTTTCTGTTTTCCTTCTAATCAAGCTACTTGATTCAAAGCCATCCCTGACATGAAACTTCTTCGAGAGTCATGTTGAGCCCTTGACAAACTACTAAGCTTTTGAGTTCACACTCACTTTTGCTACCATGATTCCAGGTCTGAGCCCTTAAGCAATTTTTTTCTTAGCTACAGTATTAATTTTTTGAGGACACAGAATACAAGTGTTAGGTGTCATTCACATAAAAAATGTTTTCTTCTAATACATGATGACATACATGTCTTTTCCATCAAAATCTCTCCTTATTCCCCTCCTGGCTCACTTCCCTCTGGCCACATCTAGAAAGCAAAACAAGCAAAAAATGAAAAGCATCCGTTTTCATTTCAAAAGCATTTACCCTATAAAATCTAAAGAAGTGGTACCTTTTCCTTACTAAATGAAATAAATAAGTTCCAAGAAATAGCAGTATTAGTGTTCTCAGTACTTAAAATCTTCACTCAGTTCAGCGGAATCATTTTCAGAAGGTCACAGCAATTGCCTGCCTATGCATAATGGATTCATATGCAAAAATTTCCCAACAAGGATTATTCTCCGTGAAATGTAAATCTGGTGTTGTTCCCTGTGCTTTTGTACATTTCTATCTTTAAATTTGAATGCAATGCCTTATATAAACCTGCATGTTTGAGGTGAGGGGGATGGTGAAGTGTGTATGGTAGTTTGGAAGCTGCAAATTTAATTCCCCCTGGACTTTAAATCTTCAAAAGCAATTAGTAGTATTCCTCTTGAACCCCATCTGCTGATTAATTTGAGGAGGGGATTAAGAATCCAAACTGGTATAATTCAAAATTGTAAACAGTGCAATAAACTAGTGTTCTGTCTCTCAATTGGTTAAGTTGGTGTCCTCTTGACAGCCAAGTGACGTCTTCTTGAAGTGAGGGGCTAATTCGTGGTAAAAAATATGAGTCCTGGGGTATTATGTCCTCTGTCTCCTTCCCTGGTCCCCTTGGCCCTGTGAGTATACATGACCTAAGGAGGCTGAGTCTCTGCTGGATTTCCCACTTGGTTCACTGCCTGGCTGTTTACCTGCAGCCTCTCTTGCTGGGTCACAGTGGTCCTTGACTTAGCATCAGTGATGCATGGAACTAGGATGACTCAGAAACTCTAAACTTTGGGAAAGTGGGAGCCATCATCCCAGGTTACTATGAGGCCATCACCAAGATGGCTCTGTTTTAGCATCTCACACAGAGTAGGGTACAGAGAAGAATATCTTGTCTCATGCTTTCCCTTAACTTGAGGACCTGCCTTTCTCTTTGAGTTCTATTCAGGCAAGTGAGGAAAACTTGGTTTCCTACTTCAGACTTCCATTTTCCTTTTCTTGTCAACCGCTCAGTGTGCAAAAAGAAATAAGCTTTTTTTTTTTTTTTTTTAGTATCATACATTCTTTCTTTAACAGTAGATGGGGCACTTTAAACCAGGAGTGCACAGGTTTGGGCCTCGGATGTGTTAAAAGAGAGAATGTCCTCCATGCACATAAAGGCAGTCTTGCATTGCTGTTACCATACAAAGAGGACAAGTCCTAGCCTTCTCCTGCCACGAACAAAATATACTGATAAAACTAATACCCATCACTTTCATACTATTTAAAAAATAAATATCAGTGTTATACACAAACTAGATAGAAACTTTTCTTTCTCACTGACAGAAAATATTCCTCACAAAATATATTCCTGAGTGAAGGCACTGGTTTTCATAATTAGATCTTGGCAGTATGCAGCTATAAAACTATTTCTTACATTTCTACAGGGTTATATGTCATCTGTGTGGTTATACAAATGCAAAGCTTAAGCATCAATGATCACTGTAGTTATCCCACGTATCTTAAAAGAAGTTAAAAATACCAACTTCCTACATAGCATCATTTTAAGCAATAATTATTATTACTGCTAATTACTTGTCTATTGTACCCTAAAATTATTCACTCAGAACAATGACATTAATAATAAACTGCTTGGAATGTTAACAGTTGAAATTAGCCTGCTAACTCTCACATAGCCTCTCTTTTCCATTTAATACAATGCTCATTCATTCATCATTTAGGAAAAACCTCCTTGAGCCAAGTCTTTCATGAGGTAAAGCAATGGAGATAATAAGTATGAGTCCTCAACAAAGCATCCCACACATTTTTTGTATTAAGGTATTTTCTGCATATAAGATATATTTTCATATATAAGGCATATTCTTCTCACTTTAATTTCAAAATATAACAGCTTCCCAAATATATGGCAAATATGCTGGCAGAACAGCAGAGTTTAAGAAAGGTCACTATTTTACCCAAAAGATTAATGCTCCTCTTTTTATTCATATGTGTTGTTTATTCCAATTTTTGTATATTTATTTGTTTGTTCATTCAATCAATAAATACTTATTAAGCAGTTACTGTGAGCTGACTGTTGCAGTCAGCTACCAGACATAAATCATCTATCTTGGCTTTCAAATTGACCTCAGTCTCTTGTGTCAGAATACAGGATAATGCTGAAACAGAGAACATGAAGTAAAGAGGGCAGGGACGAGTCTGTCTGGGATGGGATGAAAATACTTTATAGAAAAATGGATAACTTGAACTAAATATTGAAGGAAAACAAAATAGTGAAATAGTCAAGTGGTGAAAAGCAGTCTTGTCCAAGTGAACTGTATAGGCAAAGGGGTGGAGGCTTGAGGAAACATAACTTCTTTAAGTTTGCAATATACATTATGCCAAAGACTCAAATCCAATTTTCTTGGCCACTAAAATGTGCCCAGTTAGAAGGTAACATTTCCTAGCCTCCCTTAGAGATAAGTGTGAACTGTGATAACATGTGCCAGATGTGTTTAATGAGTCTTAATTTAATGAGTTTAATTAGTTGTTGGGGAGTGAGGCTTCCTGAAAAACTCCTTAAAAGAGGAACAGGCTCAACTGGAATGAGCTTCTTGCCATTTGCCTTTCCTATTCTTTTTGCCTGGAATGTAAACATGAATATGCAAAGGAGGAATAATGCCTTATAACAGTTCTCAGGATGTTTGAACCCAAGGAGTCTGAGATGGCACAGAACAGCTCTGGGGCTCCTCACCACTGTCCATCTGAGCTTCTCATTCCTGCAGAGAATCTTGCTGCTTGTAGAATTTACTCCTTTATTTTGACTTTGGCCAGGTTGATTATTATGTATCCTGGAGATATCCTATTTGCTACGAATCATACCAGCGTTCAGTCACCATCTTGTATCTAAATGTCTGCAAATACCAGGGAAGTTTTTCTAAATGCTTCCCTCAAATAGGTTTTCCATGCTTTTTGTTTTTTCTTCTTCTTCTTCAGGGATACTTATAATTTGTCTATTTGTTTGCTTCACATAGTCTCAGATTCCTCTGAGTGATTGTTCATTCTTGATCTTTTGTATGTGTTTTTGAGTCACTAGGTTAGTTAAAGGGTCTTGTCTTCAAGTTCTGAGATTCTTCCTTCTGTTTGATCAATCCTGGTGTTGAACCTTTCTACTACATTTTGAAATTCCCTAACTATCCTTTCTCTAAGGTTGTGAACATCCTTTCTTATGCTGTCTAGCTCTTCAGTGACTTCTTCATTTTTTAATTCATGTGTGGAAATTCTTCTTGGCTGCCTTTTGTTGATTTTCAGCTTTCTCAATTCCTTTCATCTTATTTGCCTTCCATATTATCAATTTCATTTCTGACATTTTGACAATTTCCTTCAGGTTGGGCCTCCTTGGTGCATATGCATTGTGATTCCCTGTGTGAAACTAGCTTGTGTTTTCACATTGCCTGAGTTCTTTCTCTGGTTTCTTATCATCTAAATCCTCTTCTCTCAGCTGAGGGCTGATAGGTTTGCAGTACACCTGTTTTCCTTTTCTGGGAATTTTCCTACTTAGAAGTCCCTAGGTCAGCGGTTCTCAACATGTGGGTCATGACCCCTTTGTAACAATGAAAATACATCCTGCATATCAGATATTTGCATTTCGATTCATAACAGCAGCAAAATTACAGATATGAAGTAGCAACGAAAATAATTTTATGGTTGAGGGTCACCACAACATGAGGAACTGTATTAAAGGGTCGCAGCATTAGAAAGGTTGAGAACCACTGCTCTAGATGATGCTTTTGTGACCAACTAGAAGATCAACTCCAAAGGGAAGGGGTATGTATCCTCAAACACATGCAGCTGTTCTGTTTTGTCCCTTTCCCCTGTGATTCTAACAGTGCAAGTTGGTTCAGGATGATCTTTATGCAGAATGGTGGCTTGTTCCCCAGTCGGCTTTGGAAGCTTAGGTGGGTACTCAGTGAGACCTTCTCCACAGGTCTAGAGAGGAGGGAATAGCTCTTCCTGTGTTCCCCCACAGAGGGGACAGTGGCAGCTGAATGAGGCTATCTAGGCTGTGGTCATGAGTGTCTGGGCTATGGGTGTTCACTTCAACCGAGTTAGTTGTGCTGGCAGCTCAAGGCTTTTGGGTCCCTGGTGGAGTATTGAACTGGGGGCGGGGGCGAGCTTCAGACCAGGTGGCCAGTGGGAGCCTTGAAGATAGGGGGATGAGATTGACAGGAGTGGGGAGCCTTGGAGCTGGGGCCAGCATTTCTTTCTTAGCCATAAAACCATAGCTATGAAAAATAAAATGAAAGATTTGTCTCTTTAATTCAGCCAGTAGACATCTTCTTTCATCATCTGAAATAAGTGGGAGAAACAATCTTAATACATGCAGGATAAAAACCAAATTATATATTTTTTAATGAGCTAATTAAGCAGAGAGGTCTTTGTTATGGATAAACAGCATGATTAACAGTAAATAAATGTGCCTGAACTCCTCTACAAAGGAAAATTCTCCCATTAATGTTGTTATTTTACTATTTTAGTTCCATTAAACATGAAACAAAACTTTAATATCTTATTTGCTTATGTTACACTAAAGGCTCTGAAAGGATTGCTGGACTTAATAAAAGGTATGATAAAACATTTGTTCAGAGAAACACTTTTGGCAGTCTTGGACCACTTATCAACAAAACAGCTTTCTGGACCTAACGTGACTTGCCTTGGGCCACTCGGGGTCCCACAGCCCCCCAGCTCTTCTATGACACACCAGTGAATAGTGGCACCTCCTCTGGTTGACTCTGAGCCAGACCTCTCCATCTTCTGGTTGCCCTGGATGTCAGGCAATCTCAGGGCCCTGTGATTGGCGCCTACCCCTGCTGACCCAGACCGAGGCTGCCACCTCTTCCCCCCTGGGGAATTTGGATATTCCTTAAGACAGATCTTATATTATTGGTCTTTGTCTCCTCACATAATGCCTGGCATTCAATAAATGTTTGTTGAACTTGAAGAAACATATGGGCAATGAATCTGCAACAGGAGAACATCTTTGGTCCTACAGTTTTGCTGACACTGACATTTTTCTAAGTGGTCTTGAATAGCATCCTGTTTACATAAACAACTGGCTAGACCTTATATTTTTCTCTACAGAAGCCTATAACCTACAGTTGCCAGATTTTAAACATATTGCTTTTATGATTTCATCTACATTTAACTAAAGATCTCTTCTCTTCTTATCCCAAAATGTTGAGATATTGGGGAGAGATACCAATGTCATCAAGCCAGACCAACAGAAGTTCCTTTGATCTGCTTCCATGGGAGTTCCGTCTGGTAGAAGTTCATGTCCCACCCCTGCACAAACCCTCAGCCAACAAGCCCAAGCCCCCCACTATGCTGGACATCCCCTCAAAGCCATGCAGCCTCACCATCCATACCATTCAGTTGATCCAACACAACTGACGGCTTCGCAACCTTATTGCTACAGCTCAGGCCCAGAATCAGCAGCAGACAGAGGTGTAAAGACTGAAGAGAGTGAACCTCTTCCTTCCTGCCCTGGGTCTTCTCTTCTTCTCAAGGATCTCCTACCTTTAGACTGTAAGAATCATAATGCACTGTTCCAGATCTGGCACAGTGACCCAGAGAGTGACTTTTTTTTTAAAATAATTTTATTGAATCATAATTGTGTACATTGGTGCAATCATAGGGCACAATGTGCTTCATATACAATCAGAAATATTTTGATCGTACTGTTACAGATAGCCTTCATGGCATTTTCTTGATCACTATA
>CAUYON010073254.1:0-10535 GCA_963573935.1 Arctocebus calabarensis | reverse complement strand
CCTCAGGGTGTCCAGAAGCCTCACGCTGTCTCCCTGTGTCCCCAGAGGGAAGTTTCTGGGCAGATCCCGCCTGGCAGAGATGCCTGAAGTCCTCTCTCCCCAGTCTCACTGTGCCCAGCCGCAAGGAAGCTGTTACTCGTCCACCATCTTGCTCCGCCCCTCCTATTTTTCTCTTTAACTTTCTTAAATGTTCATATTTTAGGGCTGGAGTGTATTTTTCATTTTCTGTTATATATACTAGGCAGTTTTAGATTTTGTACTGTTTGAAAAGTGGAATATCATTACTAATCCCCCCCAAAATGACTATTTTACTTTGGTGCCCAATATGACCTTTGGTTAACATTTTTCTGAACATTAGTGGTCCTCAACCGAAGAAAAGGTTCTTAGCTCCATATTGAAAAACATTGATTCATAAATTTTAGTCAGCACTGTTAGGTTAGGATTAGGACCTGGGGAACCAGATTTTGTTTATTTAGTCTTTTGAAAACTATATCCTAAGCACCACCACCACCAACACACTGTTGTGTCTGTGATGTAGGAGAACTGAGGACCATGCTTTGAGAAGCATTTCTATAAAACTTACTATAGTTCAGATTTAAGTAAATTACAAATTCACTGGCTCCATACACTGTATGTAGGTCTCTACTCCAATTCCCAAGGGTTGTTTATTCTGGGAACACTCCAGGCAACCATGAGATCCAACCAAGATTTAGAACAATCTCCTTGTAGTCTTGACTACCTTGTAATCCAACCCTAGTGAACTGGCCTGAACAACGTTGTACCCAGAACCCTGAGAAATATGCCCCACCTCTCCCTTTCTTAGGGAAAGGCGCATGGGTGGTAATTGAAGCCCAGGGGTTGGATGGGATAACTCAGGGAGAAAGCGAGAGTGAGCACAAAGAAGAAAAGGACAAAACTGAGTCCCAAGACACCAGAAGTCAGGGGCTGAACAGAGAAGGAGTCAGCAGAGGTGATTTCATTTCCCCACTAGAGTCACGATTCTAAGACTTGCATCTCAGTCTTCCTCACCACTCATGATATTCCACTGACAAGCAGAGTCATTTCTATTTTTATATTAATTTTGTTTTATAATTGCTTTGGGGAGGCAAGTGAAAGTGATCCAACTTCTATTACATAAGTTCTTTGGGGGTGATGGGTGGTGACTTGTTATGTGGCCTTTTCCTGAGGCTACAACTGAGGAAGCATTTCCACCTCCATCCTCACTCGCCTCCCTGGGTCCTGGAACATCTTTCTGAAGAGGCAGAGTAGTTGGCTTTTTTAGGGGTAGAGAGCAGGTGACCACGAGAGTGGCTTCCATACCTATCTGAAAAGGACCTGGAGCATATCTGCAGATATATTGATCATCAAGGAATTCTTTCTCTTCCTAATCAGAATAGGAAAAGAATTCTCAAACATGCCAAATTCCCCAAATCTTTCCCATTTCTCCAGTGTAGCCTGCATTTCCACCACTTCTATCTACCCTAAGCCAGGCTCCTACTAGCCCCCCAAGGTAAAAGGGAGTGTTGTGCACCAGCTTCAGAGCCTGCATCCTAAGCCAGGTATCCCTGGGCTTGAATTTGACCCATGCCACTTAGAAGGTGTGTAACCCTGGACAAGTCGTTTAACTTCTTTCTGCCCTAATTTCTTTGCTTGTAAAATGGGTATCATAACTGTGTGGGCTTTGTAGGGTTGTCAGGATTAAATGAGACTAAGTATGTAGCATAAAGTGCTTAGAAACATACCTGGTTCATAGTAAATGCTGTGGCGGGATTAACTGTCATCACTGCAACCGACTAGCGTGCCAGCTTACCTGCCTCCAGCCTTACTGTGCCTTCTCTCAACTGCATTCTGCTGCTGGGAAATTCTTTTCCTTTTTTCCCATTCCTTTAACTGATTATTTTTTGATCGACTCTCATGAGCCGGACCCTGTTCTGGGTGCTGGGCAGACGGCAGTCCACAAGACGCATGAGGTCCTTGATCCCCTGGAGCTACACTCAAGCAGGAGGAAACAGACAATAAACAAGATAATGGCAGGCGGCACAGGACCTGCGTTTGCAGCGCTGTGAAGAAGACACAGGGCTAAAATGAGGAGTGAGGCTCCTCTTGTGAGGATCAGGGAAAGCTTTTCTGAGGTGTTGACTTTTTCTCCGCCAGTCAGGTGTGACAGCAATTGCAAAGACCCTGGGGTTGGGGGGAAAGGACCTAAGTTTGTTGAAAGAACTGTCAGAAGACCAGTGAGGCTGAATGGTAATGGTCATAGGGGTGTGCGGCGAGACTGTGGGTGCTCACCCTACCTGTGTCCTCTTACTGGGTGTGCAGCCAACCATTTCCCAGCCTTCCTTGCCATCACATGTGGCTGTGTGGCTGAGCTATAGCCAATGGAATGTGAGCAGAGATGGAAAACGCTGTTTCCAGGACTGGCATATAAGACCCTCCAACAGATGGTTCTCACTCTTCCTTCACCTACTTGCTGGCTACAGAAAAGCCCAAGCCCCTTGAAGATTTACAAGCCACACAATATAAGGCATCTGGGCCCTCAGCAAGCAGATATGGGGTCAGCAATTGAGAACTTGGGAGGGATTGTTTCAGCAGCTAGTATTATTTGCCTTAATACCAGAAGCATGGTACAAGAGGATGTCAGAGAGAAGGACAGGGCCGTGTCTTCCTAAAATAGCCTTTGTGCCATCTGCCCTCTTCCTGATTGTGCAGACTCCTCAGCCTCAACTCTGAGGCCTTCCTGCTCACCCTTATCTCCCCTGATCTGGACCTTGTGCTGCTGTCAGACGGTCTTCTCCTTGGCTCATGTCTTCCAACTTAGCCAACCCTACCAACCTCTCAGCGCCACTCATCCCCTGCCCCCCCCCCACCAAATGCCACTGGGCTCCTTGGGTTTTCACGCCATTCTTCATAGATTGTTTCACACAAGGTAGTTTCTTGGCTTTGCCGGCCTGCTCAGTGATGGCTGGAGAAGCCAGACCATTGCTTCTTCTGGATCCTTCACAAAGCTTAACAGAATATTCAACACAAAGAAAGTTATCAACAAATGCTTGACTGCCAACATTGAGCTCATTTGAGAGGATGTCTCACATGTTCCACTAGTGGGTGTACAGGTAACTATTTTAAAAGCCACTAAGCCAGGTTTCTGTGACTGTGTGGTCAGCACAGAGAAGCGAGAAGCCACAGCAAGTGTTCCTACCATAGGACTGGCTTTCTGCTGAGAGGAGCAGGCTTATGTTTACTTGATTAGCTTTCCCTAGAAGCTTCAGAGTGGAGCTTCTGCCATTTCTGTGACAACTGAAGCCCCTAGGTGATTCACAGCACACTCCAGAAAATACATATGACAGAACCCCATATCTGCGACATCTTAAAACCTGGCTGTCTTGGCTCCCAGCTCTGCCTCTGATATAGTACCTGCCCCTTTCTGTTAAATTTTGTTTTATTTGAATTCCCATTTGAGACAACCCAGATTGGGCAAATTGAGTTGGGAGTTTTTCTCCAACTCAGTTTGCTATGAACTCAGTCTCTTCCTAATGCACTGGGAGGTCTTGGCCATGGCCCCTAATCAGACCTTGAACAGAAGAAGCCTGGCTCAGAGAGAAGTGCAAGGCTTGTCCAGAATCAGCCCTACCCTGATACTGTTATGTAGAACTAAGTGATCAAAAAAGCATCTGAAAGGGATCCATTTATCTTGATGTGCCTTGAAGGTCAAGTGGTCCTCAGCTCCAGAAATAGAGAGCCTTTGGAGTTGGTATTCATTAAGGCAAGGGGAGGCATGGGCTAGTGGACAAGTTCCACCTGCCTTTTCCTTGAATCCTACCATTAACCTTCCTCTCAGAGCGGCAGAAGCTCCAAATAAGTGTATTTATCCCAGATGGTGCTGTCAGTGTGGGACTGTGGGCCACCCTGGCAACCACAGATCAGGGTTGATTCTTTGCTGAGAAGACATTCCTCACTCTAGAGTTTGGCCTTGAGACCAGAATGAAGTGATTTGCGTCCCCTCTCTGCCTTTCTTCCCCTTTCCTTCTGTTCTTCCTTTATGTTGGCTTTCTGTGCTTTCCTACTATTTGGATTTTCCCTAGCTCCTTCATTTTTTGGTAAACGCAACAACTAACCCCATGATGGGGTTGGCATTTGTTAAGTCTAAACTCAGGTACTGTGCCAAGTCCTTTGAGATGTTTTACAGACACAGGTTCATATACAAGATGGACATAAAGTTCATTATTATTAGTGAATGTTAAATTATTAAATTTAATAATCATCAAATTGTCAAATTGCACACGAAATTTATGTCTACCCACTTAAATTAGTTTACTATTTAAATTGCACATGAACTTGTCCACCCTGTATATATACATACCAGAGTGCCAAAAGATGTATGCACATTTTAAGAGGTGTTATATGTACTCTACTTTTCAAAATTGAATTGAAGGTACTGTTACTGGTCAATGTACCTATTCATGCTACCCACATCCATTTTCCCTGGAATTCAAGCACTTTGGGGAAATAATCAATTTTACTTCCAACAAGATCTCTTAAAATGTGCATACATTTTAGGCGCCCCCTGTATACATATACCTGTATATATGTTTAAAATCTCTTCTACTCTTTTACTAACTCTATGAAGTGGTTGGTATCCCCTTTTATCTCCAACATAAGGAAACTGAAGGTCAGGAAAGAAGAGCCTAATCTGAGGTCAAATGGTAAAGTTGGGATTTAGATTCAAGCCAGGTGGGCATTAAAGCTCTTGTTCCTTGCATAATGACCGCATCACGTTCCCTAAAACAGTGCATGCAAACGATAATGTTGTTGAAAGCTGCCCTGTTCCAGTGCTTCCATCAATATCAAAAGGAGAGATTATTTCCACAATGTACCTCTATGATCCTTCTCTGGGGAAAGAAATAGCAAGTATCTATTGAAAAGCTACTTTTGCTAAGGTTCAGCTAAGACCAAGGCTCAGCAAAATGATTCCAGAATATTACTGTGCAGAGTCAATTGAGATTTCTGTTGCCAGAGAAACAGAAGGTGGCCAAGAACAGCGTATTCAGAATAGCACAGTGGACAAGCATACAGGCTAAGCTCAGGAGTCAGACTGCCTGGATTTTCATTATCTGCTCCACTCAGTAGCCTTGGGAGATTGAGCAGGATGCTGAAGCCCAAATTCTGTGTGTATATATATATATAACAGCTATTGAGACCCCACTATATGCCAGGCACAGTTCACTCTTCATATCAGTCTCCAGCAGAGTAGATACTTACATAATCTCCACCTTATAGATGACAAAATGAAGGTACTTAGGTAAATTTCTCAGAATCACACATAGTTGGCACCATCAGGTTCAAAGGTGGGAAATCCTGCCCCAGACCCTGTGTTTCTTACCATTACTGTCATTACAGGGACACTAACAGTTCCTGCATCATAGGGTTCTTAGGAAGGTTACAGTGGCTGCATTTAAAATGTCCCACAGTACCTGGCACAGAGTAAGCTCTTGATAAATGTCAGCTATAGTTACTATTAAAGAAAGCTCGAGTGTTTAATTGGCAATAAGTCACCTTGGATGGATTAGTTTGGCTAGCAATCCAGGGTTAGACAAATCAAGCCACACGCATTTCCGTAGCCAATTTGATCATGGCTCTGGGCTCCCAGAAATTAAAGCCAGAGAATTTATTTTCCTGCTGTTCTGCTTAGTGTGGCAAAATGTGCTATACTTCCATTTCATGAGCTTAGAGATTAGAGCAAAGGGCACTGCACATCGTACATGCTCAAATATATTTGTTGAAAAAGATAACTTTCCTGCCAGCAAGGATTTTTATTCATTTATCTTTCTTCATTAAGAGCTGTCTTTCAACAAATCCATATTGAGTGACTACTATGTAAGCACCGGGGCTGCGGTGCAAAGCAAGCAAGTCCCAGAGTGTAGCAATGCCAGCTTTTTCTCCAAGAAGACGCTGGAGTGGAAAGACATGGGGCAGTTGTATAGCCCCTTGTATTTCTCCTCCAGAGTGCTAGAAACATTTGTAGTCAATTATTTGTGTAACTACATGTTTTTCATCCTCTCTCTCCTCCACCACGCTGTAAACTCCTTCAGGGCAAGAGCTATGTGCGCTTTTCCACCTCTACAGCTCCAGCTCCTGGCACAGAGCCTAGCACGAGGTAGGCCCTCAATGAGTGTTTGTGGAATAGATGAACGAATGATGCTGCTACCTAAGAACCTCCATTTCGTCATCTATAAGGTGGAGATTATGTAAGTATCTACTCTGCTAGGGATTGATATGAAGAGTGAACTCTGCTTGGCATATAGTGGGGTCTATAGTTGCCCTAGAGCAAATTGAGTTGCGCAGCCTCTCGGGGCAAGGGGACAGGCCAGAAAAGGTGCAATTCCTAGGTATAGCCAAAAGGTGGCAGAGTGACTCTGCAAACAGTCACTTCCCAGACTCTAGAGGACAAAATGACTCAGCCCGGGAGCTGGATTGTCTGTCAGAAAGGAAGATCCGGGATGATTTCTACAGACCCCACGTTGTTCAGCAAAGGGCACTGCACACCGTACGTGCTCCAAAATATTTGTTGAAAAAGATAACTCTCCTGCCAGCAAGGATTTTTATTCATTTATCTTTCTTCATTAAGAGCTGTCTTTCAACAAATCTATATTGAGTGCCTCCTATGTAAGCACTGGGGCTGCGGTGGAGAGCAAGGCAGATCTAGTGGTGGCCCTCTTCTAACTTACGCCTAGTGGGGAGGAGATGGATAATGAGACAAATAAATCCCAAATGCTCTGGGGGTGGGGGAGGGCTGTCCTGGTCCAGGAGAGTCAGGAGAGGCTTTCGGAATTGTCATTAAAGCTAAGGAGTAATTATATACTTATACATCCGCGCGAGTCACCAATTGCCCTAAGAAACAATTTCTTGGTTACAGAAACTTTTTCAAGGCAGAGCGAATTGTTGAACACACAAAAATTTAGGATATGCCACCGTTGGCCTTTTTCAAATTCACAGACGAGACAAATATGTCATAATTTTTAACAGAAAACATTTGTTGTAAGGGGTAAATTGTTAAAGAGAAATAAGTGTTATTCAAAAAAAAAAGGAATTACAGTAACGGTTCAAATCGTAAGACACACACGGATTCCCCTTCATGTTCAGCTAGGGCTCCCTACATGCGTCAGGGCTTTGCGTTTCCTACGGTGTTAGCTTATTCACGTCTCACTCCAGATCTGCGAGCTCGGAAAGGCAAACATCGCTAGCCCCATTTATAAGCTCTAGCATTTTACAGGATGAAATGGAGACTCAGAGAAGTTTCGGGACTCGCTCCAATCCCCACTGCCCTGAGGCAGAGTTAGTACTACAACCTGGTCCACTGACTCCCAGTCTATTCTGCTGATACCTTTTCTTTTTTAAAAAAATGTTTTATTTAGCATTTTTCTTTTCTTTTTTATTTTTTTTTACTTCAAATTTATATGAGTGTATGGATTTTTAGGTTACATTGTTCTCACTTCCAGGGTAATGTTGCAGTTGCAAAAGAGCCCCTTACCCAGGGGGCGTGTTCTACACCCTCACAAGTGCACATTAGGGGAGATCCCGCCCATGCCATCCCTCCTGCGTCCAATCATCCTCCTCCATCTCCCCTTCCCCGCCCATCTCCTTCCACCCCTGTACTAGACTATATTTGTGTTTGATTCTTCATATGAACATGTAATTGCTTATATATTGATTTCTTATTAGTATGGAGTACATTGGATATTTATTTTTCCATTCTTGCCATATTTTACTAAGAAGAATGTGTTTCAACTCCATGCAAGTAAATGGAAAAGATGTAAAGTCTCCATCCTTTGATGGCTGAATAGTAGTAACCCACCGTATACATATACCACAGTTTATCGATCCATTCATGGGTTGATAGGCATTTGGGTTACTTCCACAACTTGGCAATTAGGAATCGAGCCACAATAAACCTTCTGGTGCAAATGTCTTTGTGGTAAAATGATTTTTGTTCTTCTGGGTAGATACCTAGTAATGGGATTGCAGGATCAAATGGAAGGTCTACTTTTAGATCTTTGAAGATTCTCCATACTTCTCTCCAAAAAGGCTGTCTTAGTTTGCAGTCCCACCAGCAGTCAGTGTAGAAGTGGTCCCTTCTCGCCACATCCACACCAGCATTTGGTGTTTGGGGACTTGGAGATGTCTTTCCATTGCAAATGAAGTGGATACCTCTGTAGGTTCCTTACACTGCGGTCAGACCTGCATTTATACTTCTTTTTCATCTCTATGCTCTGCAAAGATTTATATAAGAAAGGAATTATACGTTTTCTAAATTTCTGCTGTGGTAATAGATCTACTCTAATTGTAAAGCCTTCCTGGAGTAAACTTTGAACATATACTTTCCTAGAAGCTTATCCCTACATTGTCAAATGTATAGGCGTCAGGTGGTAAACAGCAGTCTTGAAAACATAATTGGGTAACATTTTTCCCATTTGTTTTATTTCTTCATAAATATATACCTATGTTATGTTTTTCCTGAACCTTAGAGGAGTGAGTCACACTTATTCATGAACCTTCCCCGCTGAATACCTCAGCATACGTCTACTAAAAATAAGGATTTTTCTCACATAGCCACAATAAGATGATCAAATTCAGAACCTTTAACATCAATAAAACGCTATTACCTAATGTACATTCCAAATTCAATTTTCAGCAATTATTCCAATTAAGTCCTTTCTAGCATTTTTTTTTCCAAATCCAGGGTCCAATCTGGGATCAAGCGCTGAATATAGCTGTCCTACCTCTTTAACCTCCAGCAACGGTTTCTCGGCTTTTATTTTTCATGATCTTGCCATTTGTTTGAAAAGGACAAATCAGCTCTATTATACAATGGCCATCAGTTTGTCTTTGTCTGATTCTTATGATTGTATTCAGTTCCTGCATTTGGGGCAGCAATAACACAGAAGCAACACTACGCCTTTCACGATGTGTCACAGCAGAAGGCACATGATGGCACTTTGTCCTGATTTTTATAGATGTTCACTTTAATCACTTATTCAGGGTGATGCCTACCAGGAGTCTTCACCATAAATTTACCTTTTCCTCTTTAAAATTTGTAAGTGATCTGTGGGGAAATAACTTTGATTCTTTTCAACAAACTTACACCCAGTGGTTTTGGCATCTTACCTAAATCCATTGTCACTACATTAATTGCAAAATATTGGTTTCAACCTCTCACTCCCACTCCATTTATTACTAGGCAATCTTATTTTTTTTTTTTTTTGAGACAGAGACTCAAGCTGTCCCCCTGAGCAGAGTGCTGTGGCATCACAGCTCACAGCAACCTCCAACTCTTGGGCTTATGTGATTCTCTTGCCTCAGCTTCCCAAGTAGCTAGAACTACAGGCGCTCACCACAATACCCGGCTATTTTTTGGTTATAGTTGTCGTTGTTGTTTGGCAGGCCAGGGCTGGATTCAAACCTGCCAGCTCTGGTGTATGTGGCTGGCGCCCTCGCTGCTTGAACTATAGGCACCGAGCCTGGGCAATCTCTTGTAAAGAAGTTTTGCTTATCCTTCCTTTTCTAATGTATTGATAAATTATTTTTTCTGATTGGAGTTTTTAGTGTCAGTTTGGACTTGAGAATTCTATTTTATGTGATATCCTAAATGTATTACTTTCATGATTTCATTTTGATGGTAAGTTTGTCCCCAGTTCAGTTATAGAAATCCTCTTATGTCCTTTTGAGATGCCCCATCATCCATTTTTTGCTCACTGCCTTACTTTTTTGGCACATCAAGGTGCTCCCAGTTTGTCTTGTACTTCCCTTCCCTCACTCTAGCTCTAGCTATTTCTACAAAA
Source organism: Arctocebus calabarensis (assembly GCA_963573935.1). Classification (NCBI taxonomy): domain Eukaryota; kingdom Metazoa; phylum Chordata; class Mammalia; order Primates; family Lorisidae; genus Arctocebus; species Arctocebus calabarensis. The sequence goes on along the minus strand of CAUYON010073254.1, from coordinate 702 downwards.
GGCCCTGGCTCCTTTTACTGGACAATGATATTTGGAAAAACAAGATCTCGGATATGCATGCTCTTGCCCTTTTACCACGTAATCCCCTCGGCCATGTTATGACACAGCAAGAAGGGCCTTCACCAGATGCCAGCACCACGCTCGCGAACTTCCCAGCTTCCGGAAATATGAGCCAAATAAACCTCTTTTCTTTATGAATTAAAAAAAAAAGAAAAAATATTTAGGCACTAACTGAGCTCATTGCTACTGGAAGATTAGCACTTCCAGGCCGTTTCAGTGAACAGAGTTAGTGATGAGTCCATATTGAAATCTCTAATTCCAATCCAACACCACAGGGTTCTTCCTATTCTCTCACTGCAAAACCTTTCTTCTCCCACAGTGAGAACACTGGCTTCTAACAATAGTAATATAATCACTCATCTGCACTATGCTACAAAGACACACAACACAGTTTCAGAATTGCTAAGCTGACACCTCTACCAAGAACAAACCTACTAAGAAAAGTTCGAGACTTATTTACAGTTCTTATCTTTAGTTTTGAGGGTGTATATTTACCTGAAATTTTTTTTTTTTAATTTTTGTAAGACAGAATTTATTCACAGAAAAGAAAGAAAAGAATACAGAAAACATTAAGGCATCTGTTAGAGGGAGAAAATTCTAGTGGGGAGAGAGAAGCTCTTTCCGTTTCTCTCCCAGTCTTTC
>CAUYON010073250.1:0-12633 GCA_963573935.1 Arctocebus calabarensis | reverse complement strand
AACAAAGTAAAAGGAACTTTTAGATAAATTGTTAGAGGCAGCTGCTGCAATTGATAACAAAGAATTCAATGCATGCATTTAAGAAAACATTAACTGCAACAACCACCATTTAGGGATTAACAGAAACATATATATATATATGTTTCTTGTTTTTTTTTTTTTTCATTTGTTTTTTTTTATAACTTTATTGAATCATAATTCTGTACATTGGTGCAATCATAGGGCATGATTCATATACATTCAGAAATGTTTTCATCATACTGTTACAGATAGCCTTCATGGCATATTTTTGATCACTATATAAAGACATTGATACTCTATGCCATGAAGGCTATCTGTAACAGTATGATCAAAACATTTCTGAATGTATATGAATCGTGCCCTATGATTGCACCAATGTACAGAATTATGATTCAATAAAATTATAAAAAAAAGAAAAAAAGAAAAACACTATATTAAAATTATAATATTCAAGTTGAATTTGAATTCTACAATTACCAGGTGTGTTCAAATGTGACTTTTACTCATCTTTTGTTATCAATATATATTATTACAATTTTTATATGGTTTTACTTTCTTATAATTTGTACACATTTTTGGCACAGTTTGTGTGTGTATAAACATCATTCTTCAATGAAAGAAATGAAGAACCTTAGGAAAGGTGGTGGTTGATTTGTGTCTCGGACCTGGAATATACAAAATGACCATTAAAGACCTTGTGATTCCTAAAAATTAAAGAAATGTTCTAAAAATGATGCAAACTCTCTAAAGAGCAAAGAAGATACTTCTGATCTGGCCAAATGTAATTAAACTTACTTTCCCTACTCATCCCACAAAGTACAATTATAAAACCTGTAAACATCACAAGAAGAAAATAAAAGATGACACTGACAGGCAGACAAAGATGGGATGTCTAAAGATTCAAGAAGTAGAGGAAGAGTGCAGCAGCAATAGACCTTAGGATCCTTAACTCAAGAGCAGAAGTTAGCCCAAGACCAGAGCCTCCTCATACCCAACATAGCGATAGAAACATGGCTCAGTCAGGTAGGCTCATCATTCCTCAGGATATACTGGGAGTCTCACCAACAACACTGGGTCAGCTTAAGAGCACTAGGCCAAAGGGATAAATCACTGGTTAATAGACAATGTGTGGACAAGATGATCATTATCCCTTCTGGCCAGATGTGAAGTCCACTTTCTCCCCATTTAGAGACACTATCCAGGCAGTTGGCACTGGCTACGCAGTCAAGGAAGATTTTGTCACAAGAATCCTTCCTGGGAAGTCTCCTCAGCTCTACCAGTCCTGAGACTATACTCCCCTATCTAGAGCCACCAGGGGGTTCAGACAGGGGAAATCCCACCATTACAAGTCCCCAGATTTGGAAGTATTCTTTGTCCCAAAGGTCTGGGAATTCCTTTCCTCAAATAGAGACACTCAGAGAGAGTTTCATAACAAAACAAATATTTAAAACAAATCAAACTAATAAAGAAAGTACACTTTCAAAACAAATAAAGAAAGTACACTTTAACAAATCAAACAAAGAAAGTACACTATCAAAACAAATAAAGAAAGTACACTTTATCACTGTAAAATCCCTTACTCTACTCAGAAACACCACAAAGTCCAGTAGCTAGGTGACATTGGCAAGGAGACCAAATTTTCAAAAATGTTTATAGCCAAGGAAGCACTATTTATGTCCATGGGCAAAGAATTCTTTTATCCACCTAGAGATACTGAGCAGCCAAATGTCACAAAAAGGTAGAATTTTCTACAACAAAGAGCTAGTTCTGAAACCACATTTTGTCTCCATTGGCTGAAGACTGCCTTTCCTCACATAGGTTGCCAAATGTGAGAAAACTTATTCTATAATATCAGGTTACACTAGCAGAAAGACTAATCTAAAGCAGATATACAAAGTAGAACAAAATATTAATAGCAGTATAGAGGCTGTGACTATTGAATTGACATTGGAATTACAGCCCATAAAAAACAGGCTTATAATCCATTCACTAAATCTATATTTCCTGCCAAAATAAAGATTTAAATAAGACCTGGATCATAATAATGGAAAACAATAGAGAATGTAATCTTTTAAATTACCTGTCATATGAAGAACCAAAACATAAGAATTTCATTAAGAATAGACAACTGACTAATACTAAGAAAGCGCAAGTGTCAGAATTATATGACAAGTATTTTAAAGCAGCCATCTTAAAAATGCTTCAGAAAGGAATTACTAATTCTCTTGAAGCAAATAAAACAGAAAATTTATTGAAAGAATTAGTACTTATTTCATTTAATTTTGATCTAATTTTGGTTATTTCTTTTCTCCTGTTAGGTTTAGGATAAGATTGCTGTTCCTTTTCCACTTCCTTGGCAAGGTTCATTAGGTTGTTGATTTGTGCCCTGTTTATAGGATTTGGGCATGTAATTTCCCTCTTAGGATTGCTTTTGAAATATTCCACAGGTATTGATAACTTATGGATTAATTGTCATTTTGTTTGAAAAATCTAATGATTTCTTTCTTTGCCTCCTCTTTGACCCAGCTGTCATTCAGCATAAGGATGTTTAGTTTCCACGATTGTGTAGGGATGAGATATTTGTTTGAGTTGAGTTCTACTTGTATTCCATGATGGTCTGAAATGATACAAGGTATGATTTCTATTCTTTTAAATTTGTTGAGAACTGATTAGTGCCCTAAAATATAATCAATTTTAGAGATTGATCCAGAGGCTGAGGAAAGGAAAATATACTCAGATTTATTGGGATGGATTATTTTACATATGTCTGTTAAGCCCACTTTTTCTAAAGCCTTATTGAATACTTAAGAATAATTTCAAAGATAAGTGAAGAAAAAGTGGCTCCTTGAAAAGATTAATGAAACTGAAAATTCCTTGGCCACGTTAACTAGAAACACAAAAGTAAGATCTTTAATAACCTTAACCAGAAATAAAGGAGAAATAGCAACAGATACTACAGTGATACAAAAGTTCATTACTGATTACTTAAAAAACTCTTTGTCCACAAATTGGAAAATGTGGAGGAAATGAGCCAATAAATACATGAAATCCACACCACATCCCTAAATTCAAACAGAAATTATTAAAATTTTGAGCAGATCACTATCAAACACTAAAATTGGAACAAAAATAAAAAATCTTCCAAGAAACATAAGTCCTAGCCCAGAAAGTTTCACATTGGAATTCTTCTAAACCTTCAAAGAAGAGCTTGTACCTATATTATGAGCATATTCCAAAACATTGAGAAGAAAAATACCCTCCCAAACTCCTTCTATTAATAAATATTACCTTAATACCACAACCAGGAAAGGATTCAAAAGAGTAAAGAAAGAAGGAGAAAGAGGGAGAGAGAGCAAGACTGCAGATCAATATCGTTAATGAATATTGACACAAAAATATTCAATAAAATCCTAGCAAACCGAGCATAGCTGCACATTGAAGAAATTTATACATCAAGAATAGGTAGACTTTATCTCAAGGATGCAAGTTTGGTTCAACATAGGTAAATCCATGTTTAATTCACCACATAAATATAAAAAAAAACAAAGACCATATGGCCCTCTCAATTGATGCAGAAAAAGAGCATTTGACAAAATTAGGCATCCTTTTCTGATAAGAACATAAGAAAATAGGCATGGATATGAAATTTATTAAACTGATAGAGTCCATCTACAAAAACCCCACAGCCAAAATTATACTAAAATGGTATAAAACTGAAAACATTTCCGTTTAGAACTGGAACCAGACGAAGATGTCCACTGTCTCCATGACTATTCCACATAGTGCTGGAAAGCCTAACCAATGCAATCAGGCAAGAGAAGGATATCAAGTATATTCAAATGGGGAAAGAGGAGGTCAAAATCTTGTTCTTTGCTGATGATGTGATCTTATACTTAGGAAACCTATGAATTCAACTATAAGGCTTCTGGAAGTGATCAAGGAATATAGTAATGTCTCAAGAAACAAAATAAATGTCCACAAATCAGTACCCTTTATATACATGAATAACAGTCAAGCTGAGAATCCTATCAAAGGCATGATACCCTTCACAGTATCTTCAAAGACAATCAAATACTTGAGAATATACCTAATATACAATGTGAAGGATTTCTACAGAGAGGACTATAGAACCCTGAGGAAAAAATATAACTGAAGATGTTAAAAAATGGAAGAATGTTACTATGTCATGGCTAAAATTAATAAGCATTGTGAAAAGGTCCATGCCACCCAAAGTGTTCTACAGATTTAATAGAATCCTCATCAAAGTAGAAAAGTCACACTATGAAGAACTTAAAAGAATCATACTTTGTATCATGTGGAACCAGAAGAAAAACCCAAATAGCCAAGATAATTCTAATAAAGAAAAACAAATTTGGAGGCACCATGCTACCAGACTTCAGGTTATATACTACAATTCTACAGTGATCTAAAAAGCACAGTACTAACACAAAAATAGAGATATAGATATATGGAATAGAATAAATAGCCCAGAGATTAAATCATCTGTATATCATCATCTGATTTTTTGATAATAAAAAAAAAGAACGCATACACTTAGGTAAAGAATTTCTAATTAATAAATGGTGAATGAAGAACTGGTTAGCAACACGTAGAGGACTGCAACAGAATCCCCACCTCTCACCAGTTATAAAAATTGATTCCTGCCAGGTAAAATATTTAAATTTAAGACACAAAATGTGTCTTGAATGATAAAAATCCTAGAAGAAAATGTGGGGATAACTCTTAATAACATTGGGCCAAGAAAAGATTTTGTGAAGAAGACCCCCCCCCCAATTGGCAAATGCAGCAACACTAACAATAATTGAATGGTACCTGATCATGTTAAAATGCTTCTTCACAGCAAAGGACATAGCAATTATAGAAAACAGACAATCTTCAGAATGGGAAAACATATTTCTTGCTATAAATCTGACAAAGTAATGATAACTAAAATTCACAGAGAACTCAATCTAGTCAATGTGAAAAGAGTAAAGAATATATATGGGCAAGAAAAAAGAACACCTTCTCTGAAGAAGACAGATAGATGGCTAACAGACACATGACAAGATGCTCATCATCCCTCATCATCAGAGAAATGTAAATCAAAACCACCTTGAAATGACACCTAACGCCAGTCAGAATAGCCCACATCACAAAATCCCAAAGCTGCAGATGGCTGTGGAGAGAAGGGAACACTTTTACAATGTGATTGGATTGGAAACTAACACAGCCTCAATGACGAGAAGTATAGAGAATCCTCAAACAGCTAAAAGTCAACCTTGCATTTGATCCTGAAATCCTATGGCTAGGTAGCAAACCATAAGAAAAAAAATATTGTTTTACCATAAAGATGTTTATTCACAATAACTAAGATGTGGAATCAACCCAAGTGCCCATCAACACACGAATGGGCCAGGCTCCATGGTTGGTGGCCTCAGGCCTGTTATCCTAGCACTCTGAGAGGCCAAGGAGGGTGAATTCCTTGAGGTCAGAAGTTTGAGATCAGTCTAAGCAAGAATGAGACCCGTTCTCTACCAAAAACAGAAAAACTATCTGGCCATTGTGGTACATGCCTATCATCCTGAGCATTCTGGAGGCTGAGACAAGAGGATTGCTTGAGCCCAAGATTTTTATGTTGCTATGAGGTATGATGACACCACAGCACTCTATACAAGGTGACAGAGTGAGACTCTGTCTCAAAAAGAGAAAAAAAATGCATATATATAAAACACATAATAAACTGTATTATATGCATACCATGAAATACTATTCAGCCATAAAAAGGAAAAGACTTCATGTTTTTTATATTAACCTGGATAGAGTTGAAGAACACTCTTCTTTGTAAAATACTTTCAATGTATTAAATACTAACATGAAACCAATACTCTACATGCCCACAAAAGAGAGAAACACAATTAAATTCAAGTAGGGGGAAGTGGAGACACAGGGAAAGGATAAGGGGAATTTCTAATATCTCACCTAATGTCCACAATGTAAGGGTAACAGTACAACTCTGTGTGACAGGCTCAACTACAACTTGGACTTTATGTAATAAATGCAAACAATATAACCTAATCATTTGTACCCTCACATTAATCTGAAAGTAGAAAACAAAATCAGTACTCATTTTTAAAAGATACAATGGAATATTAGCATTGAAAAATATAACGTGAATAAAATCTCAATGGTGAGTTCAATGTTAAAAATTTAGAACAGATGTGTCAGAGAATAAAATCAATGAACTTAAGAACAAAATAATAGATTTGACCTGGTTTGAAAAAATAGAAACTTGATTGAGAAAATAAATGTGTAGGGCCCCAGAGGCTTTAGGGACAATAACTAAAGATCAAACATTTATAGGCCACATTAGAGACCAAGAAAAGTGAAAAAAAATTAAAAAGAGTACTTAAATAATGGAAGAAAGCTTCCTAAACTTGGTGAAAAGCATTAACATAGATTCATGAAGCTAAACACAGTGCAACTAAATTCAAATTATTATATGTCAAGATAACTTCAGAATTACATTTCTGAAAATGAAAGATAAAACATTTTGCAAGCAGTCAGAAAGAATTGACATATTATAGAAGAGCATCAATTCAAATGACAACGTATTCATCACCTGAATCTCTGGGGTAGAAAGGAATTGGCATAACATTTTTCAAGTGCTGAAAGTGAATAACTGACAATTGAGCAAAATTATTTTTGAAAAAAGGAGAAATAAACACATGCAAAATAAAGAGTTATTAAAAGTATTTGCTACAAGCAAATCTCAAATAATACTAAACAATTTTTTTAATGAAAGGAAATGATTACATAAGGAATATCAGATCAGTACAAAGGAAAGACTAGCAGAAAGAGAAGAAACATGGATACATTCTTTTGATTTCATGACTTTCTTCAATAATATTCAATGAGTAAGCTGGGTGTGATGGCTCACGCCTATAATAACAACATTTAGGGAAACCGAGATGGGTAGATTGCTTGAACTCAAAAGTTTAAGACCAGCCTGAGCAAGAGCAAGACCCCTTCTCTTAAAGAAATAGCTGAACATTGTGGTGGGTGCCTGTAGTCCCAGCTCCTTGGAAGGCTGAGGCAAGAAGCTCTCTTGAGCTCAAGAGTTTGAAGTTGCTGTGAGCCATGACACCATGGCACTATATCAAGGGAACAAAGTGAGACTGTCTCAAAAAAAAAAAAAAAAATCCAATGAATAAAACAGAAAGTTTAAAATAATCATGTACTCAAAGCAATAATATTTAAGAGTGAATAATCTAAAATTGACTAAATATAATAGAAATAACACTTTCATACTCCACTTAACATTGTAAAATGTGGATAGGTATAAGTAGACTAAGGCAAGAGAGTTATTCATATTTTAGTTTTTAATTTTTTTTTATTTCCCCCTCCATCCTTCCCTCTCTCTACTCTTCCTTTCCACCACCACCTCCCGTCTTTTCTCTTTCTCTTTCCTCTCCCCTTACCCCACCTCTCACCATGTACCAAGTCATTAATTGTCCTCATATCAAAACTGAGTATGTAGGATTCATACTTATCCATTCTTGTGATGCTTTACTAAGAATAATGTGTTTCACTTCCATCCAGGCTAATATAAAAGATGTAAAGTCTCCATCTTTCTTAACGGCTGAATAGTATTCCATGGTATACATACACTACAGCTTGTTAATCCATTCTTGTGTTGATGAGCATTTAGCTCTTCCCACATTTTGCAATTATATATTGAGCTGTGATAAACAGTCTAGTGTAAATGTCCTTATGATAAAATAATTGTTTTATTCTGGGTAGATGCCCAGTAATGGGAGTGCATGGTCAAATGAGAGGTCTAGCTTGAGTTCTTTGGGGGTTCCCCATACTTCCTTCCAAAAAGGTTGTATTAGTTTGCAGTCCCACCAGCAGTGTAAAAGTGTTTCTTTCTCTCCACATCCACACCAGCATCTGCAGTTTTGAGATTTTGTGACATGGGCCATTCTCACTGAGGTTAGATGATATCTCAGCATGGTTTTGATTTGCATTTCTCTAATAATTAGGGACGATGAGCATTTTTTTTCATATATTTGCTAGCCATTCGTCTCTCTTCTTTAGTGAAGGTTCTATTCATCTCTCTTGTTCATTGGTGTATGGGATTATTAGCTTTTTTTCATGTGGATTAATTTGAGTTCTCCATAGATCCTCGTTATCAAGCTTTGGTATGATTCAAAATATGCAAATATCCTTTCCCAGTGTGTAGGTTGTCTATCTGCTTTGGTTATTGTCTCTGTAGCTGTACAGAAGCTTTTCAGTTTAATTAAATTCCATTTGTTTATTTTTGTTGTTGTTTCAATTGCCATGGAACTCTTCTTCATAAAGTCTTTCCCCAGGCCAATGTCTTTCAGTGTTTTTCCTATGCTTTCTTTGAGGATTTTTATCATTTAATGCCTTAAATTTAGGTCTTTTATCTCTCTTGAATCAATTTTTATGAGTAGAGAAACATGCAGGTCCAGTTTCTTTTACATGTAAGCAAGACAGTGTAATATTATAGAGAAATAAACACATAAATGAAAAAGGATAAATAAACCATGAAATATACCCACAAAAATATACTAAACCAATTTTTGACAAAAACAAAAAAAAAATGAATAATAAACACACATACAATACTTTTAGAGGTTTTACTCCTAATAGTCAAAAACTGAAATCAATCCAGATGTTTTTCAACATGTGATCAGTTAAACTATTTGTAGTATATTTCTGCCATACATAATGGCTAACTTTCTATGGCCACTTGACAGTGCCATCTAGTGCCCAGAAATCTGGTCAAATCTTATTCTGGGTGTGTCTGTGAGGATGTTTCCGAACGAGGTTAACTTTTGAATCTGTAGACTTAGTAAACCAGATGACCTTCCTAAATGTGGATGAGTTTCATCCAATCATTTGAAGGACACCATCCAATCAGTTGAAGATCTGAATGGCCTATATTAAGTAATTCAATGGAAACATACCTCTTTGCTAATATTTTAATAGTATACATGTGATAATTATCTTAGAAATGACTTTTCAATTTATTAGGATCTCTCATATATATATATATATATATATACACACACACACACATACATGTAGAAAAAACATATATTATACGTATTGTATGTGTGTGTGGGCATTTAAATGTACTTCTCGTTAGTTCTATTTTTTATATTATTATTATTATTAATTATCATTATTATTCTTTTTTGCAGTTTTTGGCCAGGGCTGGGTTTGAACCCACCTCCTCCGGATATGGAGCTAGCTCCCTACTCCTTTGAGCCACAGGCTTTTTAGAGAAACTTGACTACTATAGATTTAGCACTGACAGTGGTTCTAGAGAGTGGTTAAAGGTGGGTTTTCTGAATTAGTTTTAGGATTTCTAGAATTTATGTTTTAATCCAATTAGATTTAAGTATGCTAATGATCCTATTCCCACTATTGAAGAGACAACTGATAGCCCTTGGCATGATATAGCAATACTGATATGCAAAATATCGCCCTTGGATATTCCTAATCAACTACATTTTAGAAGCAAGGAGCTACGTGACTATGTTTGAAAATTTTTATCGAAATAATAAGTATGAGATTGGCTGAATGCTCTTAGTGTCACTAGACAAAGGAATTTCAGGATAAGGAAAGAAAAGGAATTAAGTACTGTATAATTACTGAAAAACTTCTATATGTGCCCTGAACTTGGTCCTTATTGCCTATAGACATAGGGTTGGTTGCTGAAAAAAAAAAAAAGCAGAATCTTGCTCTGTGGCTGGGTGAATTCCAATGTGGATTAATTCCCAGTCATATTGGGTGTATACTATCATAAGAGGGTAATGATTGGAAAAGATCCTAAAAATTACAATGGGGATATATAGAGAAACTCAGATGGGCAGTGCCTGTGGCTCAAAGGAGTAGGGCACCAGCCCCAAATGCTGGAGGTGGCAGGTTCAAACCCAGCCCCAGCCAAAAACTGCAAAAAAAACCCCAAAACAACTCAGATGAATTTGGAGACATTTAGAGTGTAAATTCCTTTTTGTTTTTGTTGCTGTGAATAAGAGACTTTGTTCTAAAAGATAGCCTGTAGGGTCAGCACCTGTAGCTCAGCCGCTGAGATGCCAGCCACATACACCAGAGCTGATGGGTTTGAACCTAGCCCGGGCCTGCCAAACAACAAAGACAACTACAACAACAACAAAAAAATAGCTGAGCTTTGTGGTGGGCACTTGTAGTCTCGCTTGAACCCAAGAGTTTGATGTTACTGTGAGCTGTGATGCCACAACACTCTATCTAGGGTTACATAGTGAGACTTTGTCTCAAAAAATCCACCACCCCTGTTTTCTTTTAGACTTTATAACTGTAGTCAGGACCTAGTAGGACTCTGAAAGTGGATTGTAAAGTGTGACCACAAAATAACTACTTGAACTTTTAATTTATATAAAATCAAGGGAGTATTGTGGGAATAGATACTAAGTGTGTGAGATAATGGTGGAAGGAACATAAAGTTGAATCAGGCTACATGTATTGATATAGGCTCACTAAGAACCTGACTAATGTACTAAGGAATACTATTCAGCAGCAAAATGGAACAAACATTTTATTTTTATACATGTAACAATATGAATAAATATCCAGGGAATTATGTTGACTGAAATAGTTAGAAAGTATTTGATTCCACTTCTATAATACACTTGAAATGATCAAATCATAAAACTGGAAAACAGAGTAATGGTTAAGAGTAGTCACAAACAGAGAATGTTTTGAGGAAAGAAGTTATTAAAGGGCCATATTAGGAATACTTGTGATGTAACTGTATCATGACACCATACACAAGCCAACACATCTGATGAAATTTCATGGAATTAAACATACATACATACAATACACATGTAAGCACAGAAATGAGAACAAGTAACTTAGGAAAATCTGAATAAGATGGTCAAGTATGGGGATCAGACATTAGGTTCTTGTTCCCTGGTTCTTGGTTCCCAGTGTCAAAGAATGGCTAGTGGTACTGAGTTGATGGAGTAAATGAGCAGACCAACCAGGTACAGGGAAAGTGCCAAAATTTATCAAACCATAGAATTTTCCAGAGATGGAATGGTTCTACCTCTCAAAAGAAGTAGACCTTGAGTATAACAAAATGTCTACCCTTCATGCTGATTTCTTATGTCTATGTTAAGTGGGAAGAAGAATATTAATGTCTTTTCTTGGGAAAAGGTGGAGGATTCCTGGAATGATGAATCCTCCCCTTTTCTCTCCTTGTAAGACAGTTTCCAGGCATTGTCAAGATATTTATATACTGTCCAAGTGCTGGTGGGTGTCATATTTATTATGTTAATGAAGGTGATTATTTAGGGACACTATTACATCAACTGTGCTCATGCTTCAAAGACCCACTAACAAGGCCTTGATCATATCTCCACTTTGTGGTTTCTCTTGTCTTTTTTGGGTTGCTTAGTCTTTGGAGACCTCCTATCATAGAATAAATATTTGGTCAGTTTTGGGGGCTACCTTGACATGTCATCTGTTTCTTATGCCCACCACCGGTCAATTTGTTCCTTCTGTTGTAGACAAAGAATCTCCTACTGTCCTCTGTTTCTCAATAGAAACCTGTAGACCAAAGCATATGGTTTCACTCCTTATCCCTACCTAACAAGATCAGTGGGTTATATATAAAAATCCTGGTTGTAACGTTTGCAAAATGTTACCTATTTCGGTTAACTGAGTCAAGGGTATATGGGGTTTCTCTGAATTATTTCTTTCAATTGCTTATTAATCTATAATTTTCCCAAAACAAAATTTAAATCAAAGAAAGCTAAAAGAGAAAGCACACACCAAAACCAAACAATATACATAAAATACATTTGTCAACTGGAAGGGAATAATGGCCTAAGCTTGAACAATTGGAAGAACAAAATAATTGTAGTATTAGATTTTTAACCTAATAAAATAAGTATTCAGGTGTTCCTATTAACATAAATAAGTGATTAAATAAATAAAATCATGTAATAGAATAGTTAGCTCTTCTATACAACAGACTTAAAATTATTAATTATAAAGAAAAGAGGGAAATACAGAATCAAGTGATGCAAAACCACAATTCTATATGTAAGATCCACTGAATGGATGCTAAATTAGTGAGTATAGGTTAGAGGAGAAATAGAAAATGTATAGTCTCAATGTATTTTCCCTAATGAAGGGGTTTGGGGGTCATCAGAAGGGAGGGCCATGCTGCCAGGAAGGAAGAGGCTTGACACAAAAGTCTATGTCGGCAGACTGTGGAACTCTGGGAGAAGCCCTTTTGAGTTAACTTCAGGCCCATATTTATTATCACAAAACAGGAAAAAGTAGTTCAAAGTTACTTATCAAACAGCATTAAAAAGGGGGAATATGGAAAGTGCCAGGAAGAATGTCTCCAGTTTGTTTTGCAAAATCTTTTTTTTTTTTTTTTTATTGTTGGGGATTCATTGAGGGTACAAGAAACCATGTTACACTGGTTGCATTTGTTAGGAAAAGACCCTCTTACAATCGTGTTTTGCCCCCAAAAGGTGTGGCACAGACCAAGACCCCAAGACCCCACCCCCCTCACTCCTTCCCTCT
>CAUYON010073246.1:0-11380 GCA_963573935.1 Arctocebus calabarensis | reverse complement strand
TGATCAAGAAAATGCCATGAAGGCTATCTGTAACAGTACGATGAAAACATTTCTGAATGTATATGAATCATGCCCTATGATTGCACCAATGTACAGAATTATGATTCAATAAAATTATAAAAAAAAAAAAAAAAAAAAGGTTAAAAAACCCTCTCCCCTCACCTCTCTGAGGAGCCTTTCTTCTTTCTGGGAGTGGGGCAGGACACTGTCTGGAATGGGTTCTTATGACCTGCAGTCAAAACAAGGTCTGTCTGATCATCTTTTATGGCCAATGTTTATGCAAAAAAGCACAGGGAAAGTGAAAGTAATTTTTTTTTAAGTTTTCATGGCTGGCTTTAGGGCGAAGGATGATCTGGTTTCTATGACCTGCCTTGGGGAAGAGTGGGACTAGCTCAGAGTGAGACTTAGAGACAGGAGGGCAGGAAAAGATCAGAAAAAAAAAAAAATTGCTCCCCGAGGCTACTTCTACGGCCTTTGTTTGGCGGTATTGTTTTCTGAGCCGTAACAGTTTGGCTGTCTCTTATTTACATTTTATTTTTTAAAGTCCCTCAGCCTCAGTGGGCTAGAAAAAACAATGACATTAGGGAGCTTTGCGGGCACTGTTACCATTCTCTGCAGCTGGAGTCTGGGCAGGGTGGATCACCCCAGCAGGGCCAGCTTCTGATCACTGGAGGATGGCTGGCAAAGCTAGGTGTTGTGTCTCAATCAATTTCCTTTCTCTAAAGTAATTATTTGTTTAGCAAATAATTTTTAACTATTCATTACAATGAAGTGTAAATGATTGATGGATTGCTTGAAAGTACAAATATAAGAGAAGCTTTCTCCAAATTTTGTCTCCCAGTGCCTTTTGAATTGTAAATTTTACATCATCTGCTAATGAAGACAGAGAAGTTTTTCTTAAGCAAACAAGAAAAGAAATGTAAACCTCCCTGCTCCTTGCTTATTGTTCTTCCTCCAGTTTGAGTCTCTCATCTTTAAATCCGCTCATCCCCCCAGTTTCTGCAGCCAAGTTACATGCATACTGGCAAATGAGAAAAGTTGGAACTTAGTCATGAGTTTTTGATAATGACAAATTTATTACAGTTAGAAATGGCTCTTTTTGCATTGAGCTGTTTTCCTTTTCCTCTGTTGGTATTAAAATATACTTTCTTTTATAAAACAATTATGAAAGTTGACAGTCACTTTTTTGAAGAACGTATGTTTAATAGTGGCCTTGTGTACCAAGTAAAGATTTACTGATCTGTGTGGGTCTAAAGTTTCTTTCTCTGTTTACTTATACAGTTTTAATCAGTCATTTAATTAGTTGACCTGAAATCTGAAAGTCAGGAGGGGGCTACGATGTGGAGGATAGAGCCCTAGATTTGCGATCAGCAGGTTGATTTGACTTTGAATCCTGGTTTGCTGTTTATAAGTCATCTGACCTTGTGCAATTTGGTCTAGCCTTTAACAGCCCCAGCTCTACTTCTATACAAGTAGACTGTTATTAATGTGTCACCTAAAATCCTCCCATGGACTGAGAGTGGCTGGCAGCAGAATGTGTGTCTTGTACACTGAGGGCTGATTTGTGGGGCTTGGCATTTAATTAGTACGCACAGAATGTTTTCCCACAAATATGAATGAATGAAGTGAGAAAGTGCATGTCTACTTTAACTCCCATAAGATTGTGGGCGAATCATCACAGTGGCAAGGCGTGTGCCGGGATTGACATTCTACTCAGTAAAGAACAAGAAAGGAGCCCATTGCAGTAAACGAAATGCACTTTTCCGATTTCTTTTTTAGCATTTCATTTAAAGAACACATTGAGCAATCCCTTGTAGTCACGCTCAAGTGAAAGAACACAATCATCCTTTGTGTGATCACAAAGCACCAGGATGTTAGGAGAAAACAGGAGAGAGACTCTGGCAGCCTGGAGAAAAGAAGCAAAGAGAATAGTTACCAGATTCTGTTATTTCCCTCATCTGATCCAAAATTCCTTAGCTGTATCTCTTTCGGCACCAATGACTTGTATGTATAAGGCAGGATGGTGAAGTGAAGACTGAGTGTCTGACTCACAAGTAACAATTGTAATTATAGGATCCTCCTGACTACCTCTGTAATCCAGAGTAAGTTACTTCATTGCTTCAGGCTGTGGCTCTTTCTCGTTCATGGTGACAATGACAATCATGCTTGCATCACAGTGTTATTAAGAGGATTAAGGAAGACAGCAAATAACACACATGTGAGTCCATGTGCTTGATTCTTTGGTTCCTGGTGCCAGCAGTTCAGGACATTTGCCTCTGAGTGAGAAGAGACTCGTTGCCAGAACTGGACAGATACCAACCGTGTTGGCTGATTTGAAAAGGAACAAGGATCCAGGAAGGCTAATATTCTAACTATTTCAACTTTTGTGTAAAAAGATAAAAAAAGGATGAGCACTAAGCACTAATGAGCACTAAAACTTGATAGGATTCTACAGCAACCCCCCCAACCCCCAATTAACTGCTAAGAGCAGCACCAGAGTAAATTGACTGTATGTCAGAATCTATCCTACCTATGATGGTAGAGAAACTTTGCCTCATTTGGGCCACAACACTGTGGCTTCTAGGAAACACACCCTCACGCACACATGCACACACGCAAACAAAAGGAAAATGCCTCAAGTTCGGAGGTAGCTGGAATCCATGCTCTATAGTACACAGTGCACACCACAATTATTATTTGAATACTTATAAAGCTTAATATTCCCTACTGATTACTTAAAGCTAACAAATCTCAAAAGCACAGAAATATATACTTTTTAAAAAGTCAATCATCCAGAATGATGGAAGTCCTAGTACACACCAGTTTATCTTAGGGGAAATGAGATGTAGGCTTAACATTAGACATTAACATTAGAGAGGGGCGTGGCTCCGTGGAGCCATACCTGGAGAGAAGCTAACTTTCCTTGTCAGTTCCATATAGTACTTTGCTACAATTGCCAATGATGAATTTTAAAGAAATTTTCTTTCTGCCTTTATTATCATAATCTCTAGAAATTTTATGATTTTTTAATTAAGTAAGGATTTTCCAATTCACCATTCAAACATATTAGCAAGAGAATATAATGAACCATTAACAAATGGCTTATATAGCAGGAACTGAACAATTATATGAAGCAGCCAAACTAATTAGCTGGCATGCAATATGTTATTTATAAATACTTGATGAAAGGCTCATAGACATTGATACCCTCCAAGAAATCCTAGTATTTTACTGGCTGTTCAAGTGAGCAAAGTGTTACCTATTTCATTGGTCACTTTCGGAAACTTCAAGCAACTTTTTACTTATAAAAGTTTTACAGTTCACAGATTTGATTGTTCGAGATTGGAGGTGTTGGCTGAAAGCTGGAGAGGACAATTGCATTCTAAATAAATTTAAAATGCTCTTGGGAAAATTGTGCTTCCAAGCCACATATACCCACAAAGGGAAAATAGTATAATCCACCACAGAAAGAGGAATGACAAATGGGAAGTCAATAGTGTAACCTTTAAGAAGGCGGCCACTTGATACATTTTGGGGATGATATGAGCTTGACTGTAAATGGCAATAAACAATACGCTTTTGACAGAACACTATCTGTTTATGATTGGATGTCATTTTCTAGGTCTAATTCGTCTGCAAGAGCTCATCAAAGCTCCCTCCAGATATAACATTAAAATCAAAATCCGCCAGCTGCCCTCTGGGAATAAGGATGCCAAGCCTTTACTCAAGGAGATGAAGAAGGGCAAGGAGTTCTATGTGATATTTGATTGTTCACATGAAACAGCCGCTGAAATTCTTAAGCAGGTAAGAGAGCTAGGGAGGAGGCGGAAGTGTGGGGGAAATGTTATTTTCTCTTTCTCTAAAATGCCATCTAACTTTCACTTTGTATGGTTTGACAAAACTGCAGCAGTCTAATTGAGGTTAAAGGTTACAATTTGCCAACCCCTTTTAAAGACCCAAAGGGTTTAATGGATTCACTGAGGCCATCTGCTGGTGTTTAAGTGTAGATTTCACGTGTGCATTGGGTGGCACGTGAATCTTGTCAGCAGCAGATGAGGGGAGAAGGGTATTGTTTCAAGGCTATTAAACCCCCCTCTTTCCCTTTTTCAAATGCCTCTTGAAAGGACTGAGTCAGGTTTCATTCACACCATGCCTGACTTGGCCCAAACGCGTCTTCCTCATGGCAAGACCTCCTATGTCAAGAAAGTAGGATTCTAAGCACAAAAAAGGTGGACAGGAACTTTTCACAAAAAAAAGTTCCTTCTGTCTTCCAATTTTTTGTAGATAAAGAGTTTTGCTGCAGTAATGTCCACAGATAATGTGGGTGGAAACACTTTATAAGTTGTGAAATCCTACATAAATGAAAGACGAAGTAATGTTCAGAATAATAACCACAATAATAGAGTGATAATTTCTGAGCTCATGGTCTTATGCTTAAGAAAGAAAATTCACAATTAGGAAAAGATGAAGCACAGACTAATGGTTCTCGACTCAGAGTGTTTTTCCCCTCAGCGACTTGTGGTGAAGTCTAAAAGACACTTTGGGGTGTCATATTAGAGATGCTGACACTTATGGGCAATTAGTGGGCAGTGGCCATGGAAAAGTCTAGTCGGATGTTTAAAAAAAAAGCATTAATAAAAGGTCAGGGGGATTGAACTTGAGAGAAAGTCAGACAAAAGCAGCTGGGTTATACATATTTGTGTGGACTACGAGGCCTCTCTTTAAATCTGAGTGGTTATTGTGGCATCGGGCAATGTTCCTATGTAAAATAACACAAGCTGTTACTGCACTCCCTCATTTAAAAGGTCTGGGACTGCTATATTGTTGATTGATAATGGGCAGTAATCTCGTAAGTAGAATACAGAACTGTGGATTCTCGAATCCCTAGAAAGAGCTCTCTTTAAACTGTCATCTCGCTCCACTCTCCGGCGTTCCATCTCACGCTTACAGAGCATCTCTCTGCAGCCATTGAGCTCAGAATTAGGTTTCTAATTGCACTGAAAGTAGACAATCACAAAAGTTGAACAGATGTCTCTATTATCCACTGGATGATTATACCAAAAAATATCTATTTAGAATCATAGAACATACTTAAAGTTGCCGTGGAAAGCTGTTACCAACATCCCCATATCCAATCATCACACGTGGCCAGAGGAGAAATGACTTGGCCAGAGACACCCATGCCCTGCTTCTCTACCATAGGATGCTGCCCCTCAGATTAGGCAGTGGGGCATCTGTTACTTACTTCTAGACTTTACTTGCTTTAGTAATTCTTTGATTTTTAAAATTATCCCTCAGTAAAGGAAGTCAACATGTCTTGGTAATATCAACAACTAAAGAACTTTAAAGGTGAATAAATACAGTCAGGAACCTTTTATCTTAAGGCTTCATTTAAGAATTTTAATACAGTTCATTAAAGTATGTAATGGAGTGTGGGTTAGAAATGAGAAAAACACCCAGATTTTATGTGTTGTCCTCAAAATACAAAGAAGCATCCCTTCCCAGGAGCCTGTTGTAACACAGGCTGAGCATTTCTGTTACATTAACAAGCATGATTTGCTAGCAAAACTTCTCTTTGCTACGGGACTCATTTGGCTCACATAAGTGGCCACATCTCTCCCAAAAGGCAGGCCTAGGGGACTGATACTCTTTGCTCCCTATTTCAATAAATGTACACCTAAATGTCCTTAAACTGCCAGGCTAGTTCCTAGTAGCCTGGGGAGTGCACCATTCAAAGAACAATTAAAATAAAAGCAAAAGCAAAGTGTCTAAGAGTGGAATACCCCAAAAAAGGTCTGTTGGGGCAGGAGTGGAATTACTTCAGTTTGGGGCCAGCCTTTGACACAAATGCTTTTCATTCTCTGTCTTACTATGTTCTAAACTGTGTTTACTTTTCCTGTTTATTTTACTGATAATATGGGCTGTGAAGCTTGGACACAGGGACAAATGAGATTGTTCATTCAGTTTTTATTCTAAACTAATGATCTGCAAAGATTTTGGAGAGAAGAACACTTTTTAAAAGGTCCCAGCATGAGAGCCCTGCCATATTGCATGGGAAAGCACAATTGCTCTTTTTGAAATCATAACCAAGAACCAGAGTTGGCTTAATGGGGATCATTTGGACCTCCAGAGGCTGTTGTGCTTGCAATGACCTCAGGGCTTTATACAGTTTTCAATCCGACCCAAGCATTCTACGTGATCAGCTTAACTAGCCTCATTAGCCCTGGGCAGCAACCTGTAGAAACAGAGGCAGGGAGGTAGGGAGGCCAATTCAGGAGTTCTGGATTTGTATTCTGGCTCCCACTCAGTCAGTCTTTCTACCTGCGCAAAGGAAAGGCAGTCAGGAGACTTATCTCCTTTACTAAGATTCTTATCAGATGCCAATGAAGATGCCTAGGTCCAACAGAGTCAGAGTACCAATATCAACCCCCTGAGTTTAAGTGTAGCATTCTCACTTCAGAAGTGAGGAAACTGAAGCTCAAGTAGGTTCAATGGCCCAATACACGGTCATTCTCTGAGTAGCCGGCTGCCAAGTGGTCTCCAGACTGCCTGACCAGAGCTCACTGCACTGCAAGGGGCCACGACCCAAAATGGGTGACTATTCCAAAGTAGGCTCTCAGAAACATCTGGGAAACACGACCACACACTGCTGGTTTCCTTGAGATAAGATTAGTACTAAGGGTTTTTACTTTCTTTGTGACCAAAAGCATTGCTGAGAATATTGTCTCTGCCAGGGCAACACAGCTTTTGATCCTTGCCCTCCACCTCCCTGCACCTTTGTCCTGTTTTCCCACTTTTTAATGATTTTTCAGAAATCAAATGCAATTTAAGGAAGGCATTTGACATTTATGTAAAGGTAAAAATTGGGTAAATGTCTATAATTATTCTTGGGCATGATAATCACTCCAGCAAAGTAATTATTTCCATTCATAGGAACAAGTACTATATGATGAGAATCTGAAAAGTTATTTCTCCCAAATTAGTTTGAAATTCAAATGTCAAGACTTGATCAGGCTACAGAAGAGAAGGGCTTTCATAGGAACAAACGATCTTGGTGAATTTCTACAGAGTTCCTCCATAACTGAGCAGATCAGACGTGTCCCATTCCTCCTCCCCATCCACCCCCTCCCAGCAGGGGTCCTGGTGCTACCCGAAGGTGCTACTCTCTTCTTGACCTACCTTCAGCATGAAAACTCAGCTCCTCCTCACTTCCACTTCCCCCAAGTTCCATAGTCTCCCGCTGACTCTTCACTACCCACCACACATGGACCCTCATTCATACTGAGTGTGATTTTACTGAGGGAGTGACTGATAGGAGGTGAATTTAAAGAAAGAAGAAAAGAGTAAGATAAGTAAGACAATTCTACATAGGAAACTATGGTATGTGGCATGGTGCCAGGTGTTGAACAACCATCTTCTTTAATCAATGCAATAACCCTTGGTATAATTGGCATTATTTCTCTTTTGTGATTGAAAATTGAAGCTGAGATGCTAATTTTCTCTACTGTGTAATGAGCATACTCTTAACACAAAACCTCATGGGCCCACAGGAACTGACCTCACCTGACCTCACCTCGCTTTTCGGCCTTCTTGCTGGCCTCTGTATCCAATGATCCATTTCAGGACCTCCTGCCTGGTCACTGGCTTGCCCTCCTTTTCCCACATTATAGCCTCAGTCCTTGCAACTGCCAAAGTCTGGAAAATTCCATCTTAAAGTCGGCTTCTTCTTCTTGATCATCTCTTGAGAGATAACAGAAAAGAAACTCTTTTCTCACTCCTTATGTCCCTACACTCTACTTCATTTGCTCTGTAACCACAGTAGAAATCTGCAGTTAATTAAGGCACTTACTAACATGCTGCCCATATCCCTTACCACATTGTAAGCTCCAAGAGGAGCGAGGCCTTCTTGGTCTTCCTTCAGCATCTACTACATTATTTGACATATAATTAGTGCTCAGTGCCATGCTCTTAAGTGAATAATGAAATGAATGAATGAATGAGCCAAGAACTGTACTACACCCTTTCAATAAATAATCTCTCAATAACCTTTTTTCTGCCTGGCTTCCCCCTGCTAGGACATACAATGGCAGTGCTGATTAATCAGATGATTTTGTGTGTTGATGCTTTCTTCATACATGTTGTGCCCAATGGCTATAATGAGGACAAACAGAGGTGATTACATAGGTTTACACAAGACAGACGCAACCATCAGTCTTCATCTCACAAGACAGACACCATCAAGTCAGACAGATTCACAGTATCCTCAGGTGTTATAAACCTGCACACACTAAGTCAGATCTATAAATCTATCATTTTTCATCATAAATACATTGAATGGGCCAAAGACCTTAGGGACTACCTTTTACTGAGTGCTTACCGTATGCCAGGTGCAATGCTAAGTGGATTAAATGCATCAGTAATCTTATTTTTATAAGATCATCATTCTGTATACAAAAAACTGACAGAGGCCAAAGAGATTTTGTAATTTTCCCAAAGTCACAAAGCCAGCAATTAGCAGGGCTGGGACTTGACACTTATGTGAAGAGGAAAGGAAAATAACCTTTTCTGCAACTGTTATGTACAGAAAGATGTCCACTGATTCTCATAGTAATGAAACCTGGAACACATTTTAATTAAACCTTGCACTTACTGAATGCAATTGTTTTGTTTCCTTCTCAAGCATATGACCACTTCTAGCTTTACACAATTCCTCATGAAAAACATTTATTATGTTAAATGTCTAATGGCCAAGAAGAGAATGTGATAAGAACACAGTACAGAATTTTTCTTTCATTCCATTCTTATTTGTTGGAGCACTGATTGAAGGTGATAGAGATATAATGAGAGCAACAATAAAAGAGACCAAATCTCAGCCCCTTTAAGACAGAAAGAGAAACTAAAAATGAACACAACAAGAGTAAAGGGATCCAGTGCCTACAAACTTGTTGGAGGCCATGAAGTTATTTTCTTTCTTTTCTTTTCTCGTCTTTTCTTCTTCTTCTTCTTCTTTTTTTTTTTTTTTTTTTTACAGTAGCCTTTTATTTTTTAAATTTTTTTCAGTTTTTGGCTGGGACTAGGCTTGAAACTGCCACCTCCGGCATATGGGGCCCGCACCCTACTCCTTTGAGCCACAGGTGCTGCCCTTATTTTTAATATCTATTATACCATCAATTCCTGGGGAAAAGTTTCCAGCAGCTTGGGGAGGCACCTTTCCATTGAATGTGATACAGTTTGCTATGCCTGTTATGCCATGAATTCATGGGGAATAGGTTCCAGCACCTTATGTTCCTGTTCCATTGGTTCCATTGGTTCTCCTGTGGGCTATGTTATATGCCTATTATTCCATGAATTCATGGGGAATGGGCTCCAGGAGCTCAGGCTCTTTTCCATTGATTCTCACAGAGTGGGCTTCTCTGGGCAGAGCAGGCTGGTGCTTCATTTGAACCCAGGTACCTCTCTCTTTGGCTTCATTCTTTTTCTGATCCTTTTCCTTCACAAGTTTTTGCAAGCTATCTTGACTCTTAGAGTGGTTAATATGCTGAATATGAACATTAATCCTCTTGGCAAGAATCTTGCCCTTAACTTGTTTGATTACAACAATGCCTACAGCATCTGGGCAAAATTATAGACTTTCTGGTTTTGTCATGGTGACATTTGTGTGGTATACCTTTTTGAACAGTACTCATTCCCTTGATGTCTACAGTATCACCTTTCTTGTAGATTTGCATATATGTGGCCAAAAGAATAACTCCAAGTTTTTTAAAAGGCCTAGAGAATGTGTATTGGGTGCTTCTGCTCTTTCCCTTTGTGTTTGTCATTTTGGTGAATTACTGGAAGATGGCATCTCTGGCCAAAAGGCATGAAGTTACAGTAAGAAATTATAATAGAACCTTGGTCTGAAAGATGGGAGACCCAGTTGCAAATTCTCCTCTTTCCCTAAAAGAATGAACTATTGTTTATTTTGTGCTTACTATATGCTGGAATATGCTATGTGTTTGACTAGAGTGATCAATCTCCTTTTAGCCTTTCAAAATACTCAATGTTATAGAGAGAAAAAATGAGACTGCAAGTTATGCACTTAATGGCGAAACCGGGTTTCCGAGCAGGGTCTGATGCTGGCATCCCCTGAGTTGGTCACACCCTCTAAATATGATACTTATAAGCAAATCTGTTGATTTCTCCTCACCTCTATAAATAAGATTATTGGATTCCAATCTTGCTAAGATTCTCTTCTGCATACCTGTGCACAGAATCCTTTTACTAGGGTCTAGATATAACCAGCTTGCTCATCACTTTGTACTTAGTAGGCTCTCAAAGAAATGGGGGATTAATGAAGTAATTCATTCCTTTTTAAAGTTCCTGGAGTCTTTTGATAGTCTTGGAGGAAGTTCACTGATAAGTTAATTACTTTGGATGAAATCCTGACAAAGTAATAATTTCAAATCTCAATTTGTACTAATTGGATGACAATTCATAGTGTATCATGCAATTATTCAGTTAGTACATTCTCATTCTGATTATGTTTTTCTTTCAGGCTGATATAAAAATATATTTACATTCCCTGAGCATATAGTTTTACTTGTAAGGAGCAGTGCATAGGTATCCATGTGTTATTAAATGTATACAGTTGAACCTCTGTAAGTTGACCACCCAAGAAACTATAAGAACTTGGAGGTGGCAAACATAGGAACTAGGCCTTCTATACTGACACGTATGTGTGGTGCATGTCCAGTCAATTAAGTTTAGGTCAACTTAAGGAGGGGGTCAATGCAGGGAGGTGGTCAGTTATGGAGGTTCTTCTGTATATGGATTAATTGAACTCTGTGGATAACCCAAAAGTTACTGAAGGTGTGTGCTATTTGTTCACATTCTTATTGTTCGGTGTACCTATTGGAGGATTCCCAAAAGCCTCTAAAAAGTAGATTTACAAAAGGACTTGGATTTTCTTGAGTGTGAATTGGGAAGAACAAAAACCTATACGTACCTGTCTCAGATATTCTCTAATGCCTAATTCCAATTATACCAAAATTTGACTATAGAAGAAAAATAAGAAAAATTTTCCTTGCTCAGGAAGGAAAAATGCTTCAGAAAAAATTGTGAAAAGAATTTGGGAATGCATATATTGGGGTACATCTTAAAAATCACTGAATTCTAGCTTTATTCCAAATTGGGGAATGTGCATGCCACCGAATGTGCCTTTTTTGAGGAAGAAGGTTCATAGTATCCATCAGATTTTCTTTTTTTTTTTTTTTTTTAATAATTTTATTGAATCATATTTATGTACATTGGTGCAATCACAGGGCACAATTCATATACATTCAGAAATATTTTGATCATACTGTTACAGATATCCTTCATGGCATTTCCTTGGTCACTATAT
>CAUYON010073245.1:0-10766 GCA_963573935.1 Arctocebus calabarensis | reverse complement strand
CTTGAGCTACAGGCCTAAGCCCTAAGTTTCTTTTATAATCACAAAATAGGGGAAAATGAACCTCATTTCAAATGTTCTCATTTAAATGTTTTTGTCTCTTTTTCTTTATTTTAGATTATGAAGTCAAAATATCGGTCCCTTTCTTATCCTTTTCTACTTCCGAAGTCTCAAACAACAGCTCATGAGTTGAGATACCAGGTACCTGGGTCTGTCTATGCTGATGTGCAGGTGCGTCTGGCTTTTCTCTGTGACAAAGTGCCACACAATGAAATTGCTCTCTGGCACTAAGTCCCTCTGCCCTTGGC
This sequence comes from Arctocebus calabarensis, assembly GCA_963573935.1. NCBI lineage: Eukaryota > Metazoa > Chordata > Mammalia > Primates > Lorisidae > Arctocebus > Arctocebus calabarensis. The sequence goes on along the minus strand of CAUYON010073245.1, from coordinate 10,461 downwards.
TTCAGGGTTTTCAATGGCAGCTTTTTCAAAGCAAATCTAGATGGACCTTTTCAAATCCAGTATTATATCTCCTGTGTTAATTGTATTCAAACTCATTTATAAAAACTCTTTTATAAATGTGATAAATTCAAGTCTTCAGTAAGGGCCATGGTCAAAGAAAGGCTATTTCCATAAGTCCCTCTGAAGTGATCCTGGCTGCATGACCCATGGCAAACCTAGGCCTCAACTGCTTAAGCACCAGGAATGGGGCTTACATCTTGTAATGGTTCAATCTAATTTTAGTTCCTAACTAACCAAATGTCTTTTAGTTGCTCTTTTAATGGATTGGGGAATTTACTTAATAGATTTACAAAATTTTACCACATCATGTTCAACCATTTCAAACTATAAAAAAGAAAACTCAGACTCAGCTAGCTATTGATAGTGGTGAAGCTTGAAATTCTAGTCTGGTATTACCCAGTTTGCTCCCTTTATCAACCACAGCGCAGATATCCTGAGATCTTGTGGGACAGACTGAGAAAGGCCACCTTTGGCATTGCCTTTAGTTCAGAGTCGCATTCTCAGCATCAAAGGCACTGTTTAAATGGAGAGGAACCTGTCTGCTATGCCGTGTGTCACCAATATGGACTCATGTAATACAGACATGAACCACAGTGGATGTATTCTATAAATGAAGTGTTTAAATGAAATCCTCATTAGCCCACATCACAAAATCCCAAAACTATAGATGTTGGCATGGATGTGGAGAAAAGGGAACACTTCTACACTGTTGGTAGGAATGCAACTAGTATGTTCCTTTTTGGAAAGAAGTTTGGAGATCACTTAGGGATCTAAAAGTAGACCTGTTGTTTGATCCTGCAATTCCTCTATTAGGCATATATCCAAAAGACAAAAAATCACTTTATAACAAAGATATTTCCACCAGAATGTTTATTGCAGCCCAGTTCATAATTGCTAAGTCATGGAAGAAGCCCAAGTGCCCATCAACCCCCAAATGGATTAATAAATTGTGGTATATGTACAGCATGGAATATTATGCAGCCTTTAAAAAGATGGAGACTTTACCTCTTTTATGTTTGGGTGAATGGTACTAAAACATATTCTTAGCAAAGTATCTTAAGAATGGAAGAAAAAGTATCCAAAGTACTTAACTTTACTATGAAACCAATATATAAGCACCCACACTTTCAAATGAAAGCTGTAACCCAACTACAACCCAAGATGAAGGGGAAAGAGGAGAGGGAGGCAAGGGAAGGGGGAGGATCGATGGAAGGAGGGTAATTGGTGGGACCACAACTATGGTGCATTTTATAAGGGTACATGTTAAATCTACTAAGTGTAGAGTATAAATGTTTTAACACAATAATTAAAAAAGTGCAGTGAAGGCTATGTTAACCAGTTTGATGAAAGTATTTCAAATTGTATATAAAACCAGCACATTATACCCCATAAATGTGTTAATGTACACAACTATGATTTAATAAAAATAAAGAAAGAAATTCAATAAAACAGGGGTGAAAATGAAAAAAAAAAGACCTGTTTGTGTTTCTACCACATGCTATGACTATGTCTCTATTGCTATTTGCCACTCTGTAAATGTTGATTAATCTGCAAACCTTTGCTAAATGTTACACCCCTGAGGATTAGAGCCCTCCTGTATCTGGATTTTTATATCCCCTCCATGTGTGAAGTCTAGAACAAAATAGACCTTCAACACATGGTTACTGAGCAAGTCATTGGACATTTTGAAAGAAGAAGCTCTTTTCTCACTGAGATTGTTGCCGACAGTAATGTATTTGAATACAAGTGTGCCGGCAACCAACTCGACTCTAAAATCTAGTGGAAATTTGAAAAGATAAATAATAGTTAAAATAAATCTTTATACTTTCCTAAATGTAATTCTTTAGTACACTAAAATTTTCAGAGAATTATTCCATAAATTTTATAAATCTCAAAGGGAAATTGCAACAGATACTATAAGTATCTGAAATAGATAGCAATTGATGGTTTTAAATGTTAAATTAAGAAATACTGTTCTATACTATGGCCTTTGGTCTTTTTAAAATTTACCAGTCATCTTTCTGTGTCTGTCTGTCTCTCTCTTTCTCATCACTATATTCTTCTTAATAATTTCATACTGACTAAGGACAGTCTTCATTCTTCTAGATTTCTGTATCAGATCCCTGTCTATTTTTCAGAAAATAATTATTATAATCTGGGTCCACTATGATACACATCATTCAAATCTGGGTTTTTAATTTTATCTTTTCTGATAAAGTATCTTTGACTATTCCAGACATGAGTTGATATAATTATATTATTTTCAAAGTCTTAAATTTGTTATCATACATAGAGTTTCAAGGAGACTTTATATAATTACTAGGTGCCAGATGTTATGTTAGGCATTTTTTTGTGGTAAGAATAAACATATAATAAAAGAAGAAGCTTTGAAAATACATCTAGAGCAGTGGTTCTCAACCTGTGGGTCGTGATCCCTTTTTAACAATGAAAATAAATTGTGGCATTAGGAAGGTTGAGAACCACTAATTTAGAACATTTTGTGTAAGTACATTCTCGTTCAGTTGAATGAATGATCAGTCTATGAATAAAATGACTTAGAAAGCTCAGATTAATGACTTCTTGGAATAATTGCATTAAAAACAAAAACTAATGTGAAATTATTCTTATGATGCAGATTGAATTATAACAGCACATGAACTGACTGACACCTGAATTTTAAGCTCCAAACGTTTTCTAAAAAATTCATTTGAATACAGAATAAATATTCACACTATTAGAAATTTGAGTCATTAAGCTTATTTTTTGAGAGTTTGTTTGTATTCCAAGATCCATTATTCTCTTCATGTGGGTGGTATTTTTCAACTAAGTGAACTTAAATTTAAGTTGGAACTGTTTCCTAATCTTCTCTATTTGATTCCAAGTTATGGTTGGTCACAAGAGAAATCACTGTTATATGCTGAAGGTCGTAGCAGGGAACCACACAGGATGGGAGCTTTCAGGGATTATCTCTGCCCTGATGGCTTGTTTTGCTGAGATAGTGCACTAAGTGTGCCTCTAGGCCCTCACGTCCCAGGATAGTTCCTTCTTTAACTTTTACCAGTCCTAGGATAGGCTCACGCGTATCTCTGTGGCAAAGGGTGCCAGCCGCTTCTGTTCATCACCCACATCATCCACGTTAGAGAACACAGGAAAAAAGAAGGCTTCAATTTGTCCCACAGCTACCAATTTGTGTTCAGTCTCCTTTGGTTCACATACAGTATTCCTTCCTAATGACTGATCCTCCTGACCTACAGAAACTTCAAGTACTCTATTAGCACATTAACTACTAAGAGAGCTGTATTTAACTTATGCTACTTGTGAGCCTGGGACTTCATGAAGTTGTGAAACCTCTGGTCCTTGTTTTCATTGTCAATCAGCATGTTTCCTCCACTTCCTGTTGCCATGTCCCAGCAAGTCACCCAAGCGGGCCACACCTGCTGGACTGTACTCTCCCACTACCATAACTTCAGGTTGTGAATTTCACCTTGGATGTTTACCTGGGAGCTCTTGGAATGAAATTGAGAGTATGCGGTGATGTGACATGATGGTATATACTTACAGGGTATGAGTCAGAGGGCATCATCCAGGACCATCCAAGGTCCACTCCAGGCACAAGAAAATATTTGTGGGAACAACAAAAGATGGGATTCTCAGAAACAAATGCAATAAATATGTTGTGAATCATACACAACTCACAATGTTTGAGCTCCAAACATTTGATGCTCAAAATATATAACATGCAGTATAAAAATTGGTTCTAGGATGGGGTAAGTTATATATAAATCACATACAGAAAACAATTTAAAAGAAAACAGTTTTTTTATTGAATTAGAAAGGATCATTTTGTTTTGGAAGTTTTTGTTTTATTTTCATAATAAAACACTGTGGCTCCTATGGAAAAAAAATTGCTAGTATGCGCATCAATGTGTTAGACAAAGAGGTGACAGTTTTCTATAAATTTCTTCTCCATTTGCCACAAGTGCATAAGGGTTAATCTCTATAATGAACCTCTTCATACTGATCATGATAGTTCTGATTCTTTCATCAGATTCTATTACATCCCATATCAGATTTCATGTAGGTCTTACATGTGACCTTTATAGCACAGATAGATCTCCACTGATTTGGTGTGATGAAAATGATTCCAAGATCCTATAACATCATATATTGTGTGGTGGGAATTGAGATGAGCAGCTTTGGTAAGTGGCATGCTATTGCTGCAATATTTATTTAAAGAAACTTATTTACATTACAGCTAAAACAAAGCTCTGGAAAAATATCTGCTAATCTACAATTAGAGTTAAGAATTTCAACACTTAGTAATTGGTAGAACAAGTAGAAAATCAGTAAAGTTGCACATGATGTGAGCAATACCATCAACCAATTTATTTTCTAACCTAAATAGCAATTCAGAGCCCTCTACCTACCAGCAAAATACATATTTTTAAGAATACATAGGACATTGAAAAAGAGAGACTAGATTTTGAAACACAACATGAGTCTCAAAGATTTATAAGTAATTGTTATAACTGTAGCCATGGTAGGCGTATACAAGTAATGAGAGTTGCTGAAGCCAAAATTCAGACTCAGATTTGTGTAAATCCAAATCCTTTCTTCTAATAAAGAAAAATCAAATATAAACTATGTTTGTGTGTCAGTGTGTGTGTCTTAGGAGGAGGAGGTGGTGAGAAACGATGGTTAGATTTTGGGTAGGAGTTGTTACCCTAGAATAACAAACTAGGTCACAAAAATAGCTATAGTTTATAAGTCTGTATCTTGTAAGAGCTCAAATTTTGTCAGAAATACAAACTCATAAAGACCTATATTTATGTATATATGTGCATATACATATATGTATAATATGTCATACATAGACAATAAATACAGATTACCTTGGGAGACATCTAAATATAGATTATCATGGGAGATTCATGGAAGCATTTAAGTTTTAGGGATAGTGGTAAGGATGAATAAGAGACATTTTCACAGAAAAATTAACATTAGAATGAAGGGGTTGTTTAACCAAAAGTTCAAGAAGAAAGAAATTATACAGTTCGTGTGTAATAAGGAAGAGCTAAAAAATAAGTTTGGGAATGGCTAAATATTTTAGATGCAAAAAAGAATATGAAATGTATGCAGCCATATAGATATTGGGGGTGGGGGAGACTTGTCTAGGGCCTTAAGTCATGTATACAGAGGTAAGATTTTATCATGTAAGACATGGGAGCTCACAGAATTGAGTTTTGCATGTTTGATATTCAATGTCAAGTCTATGTTTTAAAGTGACAATTGGTAATAACGGAGGACACAGTTTGAGTCAGGGATGGGACTGCAAAGGGATATTTGAGACAAGGCAGGAGGGTGCTGGTGTCTGCAAACCAGTAACTTCAGCATCACTGAGGACCTTCTGAGGAAGGGAGAATGTCGGGCCACACCCAAACTTTATTAGGTACATGGATCACCTGGGAATTTTGTTAAATGCAGACACCAAAGCAGCAGTGTAGGAGTGGGAATCAAGAGTCAGCATTCTTGCACATCTTCCATATGTAAGGAGCAGAGATGAAAAGCAGGCACTATGAAACAATTAAAGAGATATTTATAAAACAGAACTGCCAAGAATTAGAGTAATTGAATATTTGAGGCACTCAGGCATCAAAAATCTCGATAATATTTCCATTCATGTTTTGAACAAGACGAGACTATTACATAAAGTATGTTAATAAATGTTTTCCAGTACCCAAGTAATATATATTTTCATATGCTTGTTACTGAGGGTGGGAACAACCAGAGAAATGTAAAAAGGAGCAAAATCAAGTATGCATATTTTCATATCCCCCCAAGAAGTGTGATTAACAGTTTGGTCATTCTAGTCATCTTCCTCCATATTGCAAAAACTACAAAAAGGAACTTGAATTTGAGCCGAATGATAATCAAATACAACTTAGATTTAGGAAGTTGCAGGAATAAAGCAAATGTTTATACAGTACTAAACAATGCCACATATTAAAACAGGTTTTGTTTTGCTTTTCTAAAATGTCTCCCTTGTTCCTTCAGGAGTCCGTTATCCTGTGTTACAGTCATATAAGTAATGCAGTGCTTCAAATGTCTGTCTAGAGCCATCAGGGAACCAAGAATTCCACGTCATTCTCCCCGGACCTCCACAGAAAACACCATGGCACAGGCACTTTAGAGGTAACAAGAGCACTGCAGATGAGTTTAGGGACAGAGGCTCAGGAACACAGTTTGGTGATATTTCCAAGTTACACGTGTTTGTAGACTGAGCACAGCTGGAAGAACTAAGTTGAACTAACTTTTCAATCACTATGTTGTAAAACAAACAAACTCACATGTCTCCATGCTTGCCTTGTACTTTTGTGACTTAGAAAATAAACTACTTTCTTATTTCTGAAAATCATCTTCTTCTTTCTTTCTTTTTTTTAATTGGTAGCCCTTTTTATAGGGAGGTTGAGGATGAGCGAGAGCGTAGAGAAGGGACCGGGTAGGGCACTGGCAATACCCACCTCCTAATCTAATGGAAATTGAGTTTTACTTATTTTTTTTCTGCCTTAATCGTAATTCAAGTTTTCCAGAATCTCCAGTGAATAAAAACAAAAGACAATGTGGGAATTCCACATACGTAGTATTTCAACTCCTCTGCCAGTCCTTTCCCTGCTAAGCAATTTTTATACCAAAATATGGAGAAGGTACCTGCACTTGTGCCATCTAGATGCCGGTCTGTTCCTCCAACTCCTTTGGCCATCTCAGACAGAATATGTCTGATTGCATTATGAAATTACAAATGTCCCACTCCTCACAATCTAGCCCCTCTCCCTACTTTATTTTCTCTGCAGTAGCTAGCCTCCTCTTACTATCTATAAATACTTAATTTGCCTTTCTTCTGTCCTTCCAGCACTAGAATGTGAGTTCCAAGAGGGCGAGAATTTTTCTGACCTGTATCCTCCCTCTGATCTGGCAGCTACCACTTAGCTTACAATCAGCCAGAGGCAGTTGGAGCCCCTGCTCCCATCAAGATCAAACTTCCATGCAAATTCCATCCTGCTCCATCCTGCCCATTTCCCAGTACTGGCAGCTTCAGCCCAGGCCAGGCTCATTCTCAGTCCTGGCACAAGCAGCAGCCTGTATTTCTCTAATGCCTTGGACTAGTGCTACTCCAGCGCACAGTCTGTAAAAAGCTAGGATTGAAAAGGGCACCTTGCTATAGCTTCTTAGGTTTTAGAAAGGGTGTGGGTCCCAGGGTGGCTTCCCTGCTTGACACAGTCTCCTGGCTGTTCTGGAAGTTAGCCTGGGGGCTTGGGTGGGTTAAATTTCTCTTCCAAGTGCTGGTTTACATGATTGCTCAGTGAGAAAGTGGCCTAAATGAAGATTCTCAGTCATCCTGTCCAGTAGTAGGGAGTCATTTGTGGTTTTCAGCTGGTCCCAACCCAGTAGGCTGCCTGATTTCCTGCTTCTTCCACCTACTGCTTTTCCTCATGCTTTTCTGCTGAATTCCCATGTTAACTCACTCTGGATAAAGCATTCAAAGTGTGATTGTCTGTACACTACCTGGTCCTTCTAAGTGAAAGAAACGTGATTGAAATGCTTTTAGTTGGTCATCTTGAAAATAGACAAAAAGATTCTCATATTTAATTATTTCCAAATACTATTCCAAGTTAGCATGGATTGATTTAGCTATCATAATAATATAGACTATAAATATTGGGTGTTCTCCCTTGACAAAGGAATATAATATTAAATGTCATAACTTCAAGGAAGATATTTTCTTTATATTGTGATGTTTACGTAGTGAAAGCAACTATATTATATCTTTCTGCTTTTTGTTACATTGTTGTATTTGTAATAATATTCTGGGTTTATCCTCTTCTATGATGGTAAGTACATAGGTGAAACAACAGCGTGTTAAACACAACTGAAAGAGAACCCTTCCATTGCCATGTTTATAATTAACTTAGAGAATCAATTGAGAGTTACAGTTATTCAGAAATATGCAATGCATTATAATTCGAAAGAATAAAATTATTAGCATTCTAAAGACTTGGAATCAATCAAAGGAAAATAAAATAAAAGAAACCAATCAAAATGCCAAGAAAAAAACACACATGTCATCCATTAGATTTGCAGTTTTACATAACTTAGCTTTACCCATGTTATATTCATATTGAGGTAGGCACACATCTCTACCTCATCTTTCTGGGAAAAATAACAGGCTCATATGCTTTAGAAAAGTTGCTATGATATACAGGGAATTGGATGATTAATGCAAAATCAATACCACTACCAAAGTGTCTCCCTGATTTATCTTACAATCAACATGAGAAAATCATTTTAATGTTTTGACTCAGCAGTTGTCAAGATGTAAACCTCTCACAAAATGATTGCAAGTCAGGAATTGACTTGCTTACTCTGCAGAAACATGTGAGAGAGAAAACGTCAGTAGAAATTCACCCAAAGATGTGTTTCCAATGTATTAAGTTTGCTCTCTCTGTCTCTTTCTCTCTCGCTTTCTCTCTCCCCAATAATTTTCTTCAACCATTGTTGTGGAACACAAACAATGCAATCAACAATAAACTGGAAGGGATACTTGTGCCCCAGAGAAATTATGTAAATATGAAATAGGTAAATGAAGTCATTTTACCTAAACTTGCTTAGATAGGCTCTAAGCCGCCAAATTAGGTAGGGAGTTTCAGAGCCATTTGAAATTTACAACTATGTAGTTCTCTATGTTAGAGAGAATCCCCCAAAATTCTTGAGTATTGAAGCTTCCTCCCCAGCAACCATCCCTCTCCACCACAAAATTCTCTTCTCAAAAATGATAAGACTTATTGAAGAATGTCAACAGATTAATTTAGATAAAAGCTGAGAGAATTTTAATGTAGCCAATTTAAAGTCATCAGGCTGATGCAAATTGGAAAACTAAGCATGGCCTATATTCAAAAATTTTTCAGAAACCTGATAACATAAAATTTGACCTATTACAAAAAAGATCCTATGCGTTGATATAATCATTAGTACACCACCCCCTCTTTACATATACATACACCTTCTCTCTCTTCAGCATAATCTCCTCATTGGAGGCCTCTTCACATCTTTCAGATTGAGGGTAAATCCCACTTCCTCCTTTGAGAAGCCTGTCTTGACCATCTTATCCAGAATAGTTTTATATTGGTTATTCTCTATCTTAGCATCCTGTGTTTTCTTCACGTCTCATGTCTGAATATGTTACTCTGAAAATATTTATGACTCTCTCTGCCACAGCTGTAAGGGTATGAAAGCAGAACCATATCTCCTGTTTTGGTATGTTAGACATTAATATTTAGTAGTTAGTACATGTAAGGTACAGGGCCTAACCAATATTTATTGAATAGATAAATACATAAAAATACATACTATATGGAGTCTCTTTTGACCCTTTTTTATGGAAGTGCCCTCTCTCTTCTCTAAGTCTCCATAAAACCAGTGGACTAAAGTTGCAAGTAAAAGACGCCCCAAAGGTATTGAACTTAGAAGAAATGGTATTAACTCATACCATCAACATCCAGAAACTGACCTCCAGAAATGGCAGAAATCAGGCTTTAAAAACACCAGACTCACTACTTTTCATCTCTCAGTTCTGCTTCCCATGAAGACAGCTTGATTTGGGGGACAATTCTCTACAGGTAGCAAATGCATTTTCTAGAAAAGCCAGGCATACATTTAATGATTATAGCAATAATAGAGAAAAACTACCCTAATGGTTACTACAGTAAATGACCTACCTTAAACTCCAGTTGATCTGACTTGGATTAGTCTGGAGAGCTAAGGGAATAAATACTTTGATTGGCCAGACTACACACATTGTCCAACACTATCATCCAGTCCCAACCTCCAAAAACTAATTGGGATGTTATTTTTGTACATGGAGGTGCTGGAAAGACCAAAAGAATAGCTAATCTGATCCACCACATATTTTACTTATAACTATTTTAGAATGGTTGTGACTTTTTGTCCTTTTTTGTGTACCCATCACAGAAGACTGTCAGCCCCTTGTTTGTTATGTGAGGTTTTCTGTTTGTTTGTGTGAAACAAAATCCCTTGTTTACCACCTTCTCACAGCAAATGGCTTATGAATTAATTAATGCATGAATAGATGTTTTTCAGAATTTTTGGCTGAAAGTGAGCTGAATATTCTACTTGGATCCAGAATCTAACATTGTCTTGTGAGGATCACTCTTTGGCTGAGTGGAAGGATGGGGTGAGTGATGTTACAGAGGAAAATTCCTTAGGTTCAGTGCTTGTAGCACAGTGGTTACAGCACCAGCCACATACTCCGAGGCTGGTGGGTTGGAGCCTGGCCTAGGCCTGCTAAACAACAGTGTCAACTGCAACCAAAAGGGAGGGGAGGGA
>CAUYON010073244.1:0-11042 GCA_963573935.1 Arctocebus calabarensis | reverse complement strand
AATAAATGCTGGATATGGACTTTGTTCACAGAACCTAGTTCTGATTCATTTCTCTGACCATCACTCACTGGGAACTGGTCAAGAAGAGAGCTCAAATTTTGGATCTTGGGGCTTCGAGCTAGCCCCACATTGGAGTTTCCCTGGTCCTGGGTTGAAGGCAAAATGTTGCTATCTTTGTCCTTAATGGAATGACACTCACTTGTCCAATTTCTGCCTTTACCACACCAGTGACAAAAGCCTGGCCACTTGGTCCGAGTAGTAGTTTTGCTTTTACCCTTCCAGCATTCTTTTCGAATGTAGCCAAATTTTCCACAATTGTAGCATCTAGCTTTGTATTGCCAGTCTGTAAGGCCGATGTTAATAAATTATCTTGAAAAGTGCTTGATCCAACTTCACTACAAATGTGAATGTATGGATCAATGGTGACATTATCCTGATTTTTGAGTCCAGCAATGGCTTTTTTGTAATCAATGTTAGCATTTTTGAAAGCCATTTTGGACGTATCTTCTCCATTCACTGATCTCTCAATTGCTGATTGCAAACAAGCAATAAATTCAGTATATGGTTCATTGTTTCTTTGAAATATTTTCATGAAAAATTGTCTGATCTGCTCCTTTTCATTGAGATGCTGCCATGCAGTGAAGTAAACTAAGTCACAGAGATAGAAAGATGGACCCCAAATTGATGCAATAATTGATAAAATTTATTACACCTGCAGGGGGCTGATACCACAAAGGCATGCAGCCCCGAATGCCAGGTGGGCAATCCTTTTATACTATTTTTCTTGTGTGGTCAGCAAAGCAAGCTAGCATAATACAGAAGCTAATAAGCCGTTAAAGCAGGGTCGCAGTGTAGGTGGGGTACACATTGGTTCGTAAATCATAAGATACATCACAAGGTCATTACTTCATGGGTCATAAGGTACATGGTTCATACATAGTTTGGGGTACAAAGTACGGGCATAAGAGTTGGGATAGTTTCCAAGGAACTCGGGACTTTCCACCAGAGGGTATTGCACCAGGGGCTTCTTTAAATTATACCCCTCCCTTCCTTCTGTATGCTTATCTCTTCTCCCAGAATTTAACTCCTCTGCTCTTGTGGGGCTGGGGCTAAGACACAAAACACTTCCCCTTTGAAGTGTAAAGGGTTTGTTATATTCTTTAAATCTATGGGTTGGGGGATTAGTAGCAGGGGTAGGGCGCTTGGTGCAGGGACAGGGGGCTTGGTTATTACAGCAGTAAGGCAATTATTTCAAATTTGAGCCAGTAATTCATTAGAATAATGCGTTTGAGCATTTACACCATCAAAGGGTCCAGTTCCTGTTAACTGATCAAAGTTAAAAGTAGGAGGATTTTCAACTCTATTACAGCATGCTTGCCTTTTTGCCTCCTCCATCCACCAGGACCTACACTAAATGTATTGTCCTGGACTCAAAGTAGTCTGTGTTAAAGTATCCCAATCTACAGGAATAAGTAAATGGTTGGCACAGTAGGATTTTAAAATCTCGATAACATACAGCAAGTTAGGGCCGTAAGTAAGAACAGAATCTTTTAATATTTTCAAGACTTTTAATTTGATAGAAATATGAGTAGTTTGTATTTGTCGATCCTCAAGCAACTCCCTAAGTAATGAAAAAATGAAAGCACCAGCAGACTGCTGCTTTACTAGCTTGGGGCACTGCCAAGAAAGATTCGGCATTTTGGACAATACTAAAAGTTGCTGGATATACAGGAAAATGGAATTTAGTAATAAGTCATGGGTCGGGAGGTTTTGGACACACCAGAGGGGCAGAGGGAGTCAAGGCTTACCCTGTAAAACTGGAGAATATTTATTGCTAGGAGGCTTTGAATAACATTTCTCAATGACCTGACAACACTGAGTTAACATTTTCTTGACTTCAGCCATCTCCTTCTTATCAGAAAAATTGGTTATAGTACAATCTGAGTCACTTTTGGTTACATCTTTCTCTGATTCTTTCTTAACTTCTGGATTTTCTGGTTCATCATACATGGGCTTTTCTACAGTCTGTCCCTCTTCTGGGGAAGGGAAATTTTCAAAACATTCTGCATCAGAACTAGATTGCAAAAGTTCCAATGCCACAGTTACCAAATGATAGGTGGCCTAAAATCTCGACTTATACATTCTCCCCTCTGTTGGGTGCACCTAAGAGCTTTGCCTACACTCTTCAAACTCTTAAATTTAACTAATTTTTCTTTTCCAGAGTAAATCAGTAGCAATGTTTAGCTACTACCTGAAAAAGTCCTTGCAAGGTTTTTCGTTTAACAGTGGTGCCTGTAGACTTTAACAGTCTTTAACAGGGGAATGTACTAGTCCTGTAAGGACTGAGAATTTCCCATGATCTCCTTGTTCTATTGCTGGAAGTCTCACGTACATACAGTGCAAGGACTTTCCTTCCAGTTTCAAAGTACCAGGCTTACCTTAAACGGACAACCGCTAAAACAGAGAAGCAATCTCAAGGAAGCAGGCCCGTGCTGTCCTCACGGAGCTTACTCTGGTGACTGGACCAAAATGTTGTGTGACTGTTTCTTGCGTGGGAGGTATTGCAGAGGTTGTGCCTGTGATGAAATGTCAGGGAATAAGGAAGGCTGAAAGCTGGCTCAGGCAAACTGACTTTCTTTCTTTCACCAAAGCTTCTATAGGCAAATAAATTAATCAATAAACATAAGACTTAAACCTTGGCCCCAAGCCTCTTACTGCCTGGCACCTATGGGCCTCCAGATTAGCTGGACTAACTGATAACACTTTACTAACATTATAGAAAGCTATTATTATGGGCTAAGGTTTAACTGGATTAACCAACAACCACCTCACTAAAGTTATTCTTATGCAAGTAATCAAAAACAAAAACCACAAAACAAGGTTCTGGGGAAATAAGTTATTTGAATGCTTGATCCTTTAACAGACCATCTGGAGGCAGTAAAACAGCTTTAGGAAGTAGTCTGGAAATTCCTGAGATATAAAGGGAACTGCCAGCAGGCCTGTGCCTAAGAAGCTCTGCCTTAAATCACCTCTATGTGATTAGGCCTTAAGCCACATATGGAGTGCTATCCAGGTTGTTTCCTTTCCAGCTCACAAAAGACTTCAAACTTACCTTCACAAAATGGAACCATTGAAAGGTTCACTTACAGGCTTTTCACTTAGATGGAGCTGGTCCCTACCCGCTGATGGGACTGCAAGCTCAAGCTTACCAGGTGTGGACTGAGACCTCAGGACAAAAGCGTGGTCCCCTCATGCTAATAGAACTCTCAACCAGAGGCTTGCTTAGTGTGTACCAAGACCTCAGGGTAAGGGCATGTTCCCCTGTATCCAGAGGGACAAGTAAGCAGAGGCTTACTGGGTGAGGACTTAGACCTGTGGGCAAGGCGTGGTGCATTGACTCCAAGAGAGACTGTGATCAGAGGCTTGCAAGGTTGTGGACTGAGACTGGCAAGCAAGGGCATGGTCCCTTGACTTCAACTGGTCTGGCAAGCAGAGGCTTGTGAGATGTGGACTGAGCCCTATGGGTATGGGTGTGGACCCTGGCTCCAACTGACCCTGTAAGCAGAGAACTGGACAACAGTGTGGACTGTGTCTGGAGGGCAGGACATGGGCATGGATCCCTGACTCAAATTGTGCTATTGAAGACTCTTGAGTCCCTCTCTCTTTAGCAGGGTTTACATTGCTTGAGAGAATTTAATTGGAACTAGCATTAGGGAATGTCCACTCAGGGACATTCTCAGGTTGACCTTCGAAATTCTGTAGTGGAAAAGAACAGAAGGGTGGGTACCGCAGCTGTCTGTATCTCTTCACAACTGAGATTTAAACCTAATACAGTGGTTTCTTAGGATAGGGTATATTGGCTGATATCAAAACAGAGCTAGATTTTGCTATCTGTCCAAGTAGGTCCTCATAGTCTCTGGTCAAAACTCTGAAAGGGGCCTTTGTATAGTTGTAGGAGATAAGTCACAATTACAAAACCTCGCACTTTGGTAAAGGGCTATCTCTACTACCTGGGAACCCCTATTCAATCTCACCCTTCCAGTTTTAATAACCAAACAGTGGAAAATAAAGATGGTGCCGATCCAACAGAAGAACTCCAGAAACATGAATTACCACAGTAGATAAACCCCGCCCAAGAAGTGACAAAGGAGATACAACTGAAGATGTCATGTGTAGACAAAGGGCTGCAATGTCAGAAACAGAATTCAAAATATGGATGGCAAATAAGATAATTAGAAGGGAAGGAAGGATAGGAATTGAATTACAAAGAGTAGTTCTAAAGTTGTCTCAATAAATTAATGAATTCAAAGACAAAGTCACCAAAGATATGGACATAATGTGAAAAGAGATAGCAGAGCTCAAGGACATAAAAACGTTTGTTGAGGAGCTCAAAAATACAGTACAATCTCTCAGTAATATAACTGAGTAGACAGAAGAAAGGATCTCTGAAACTGAAGACAAAGCTTTTGAACATTCCCAAACACTCAAAGAAGCAGACAAATGGAGAGCAAAAACTGATCATTCTCTGAGAGAGGTCTGGGATCACTCAAAAAGATCAGACATTCATCTTATAGGAATTCCTGATACAGAAGAGGATGGTCCTAAAGGTTCAGATGCTCTACTCCAAGAGATTATGGAGAAGATTTTCCCAAGCATTGCAAGAATACAGAACTTCAGATAGTAGACAGTTTCAGAACCCCAGCAAGACTCACTCCAAAAAAAGCATCTCCTAGACATATTGTGATTAACTTTGCCAAAGTTAAGATGGAAGAGAAAATTCTTTAAGCAACCAAATGTAAGAAAAGCATCAGAAAAGGGAGAAATATCAGAGGGAGAAATATCAGAATTACTGCAGATCTCTCAACTAAAACATTTCAAGCCAGAAGAGGATGGTCATTGACTTTCAATCTTCTAAAACAAAACAACTTCCATCCCAGGATCCTGTATCCAGCTAAACTGAGTTTCATTTGTGGTGAAGAAATCAAATACTTTAATGACATACACATGTTGAAGAAATTTGCCATAATTGAACCAGCTGTCTAGGATATTCTCAGATCCATCCTCCACAATGACTAGCACAATGCTCTACTTCTGAAGTAAATTCATTCAGAAAATTTTGAACAAAATCCAGGTTACACAGTGGTGAAGTGATTAAATGTCCACTAGACAATCAAAAATCATACCCAAAATACAACCAGGTTTATCAATTCCCTCAATTAATGTGAATATTTTAAATAGTTCGCTAAAGAGGCACAGGCTTGTTGACTGGAATCAGAATTTCATCTTACCATAAAGGATAAAAATAGACTCAGGGTGAAGGGATGGTCTTCTATAATAGGGCAATAGAAACTAGAATAAAGCAGGTTTTGCAGTTTTAGTTACAGACACAATTGGCTTTAAACCAACAAAGATAAAGAAAGGTAAGGATGATTACTACATACCTGTCAAGGGAAACTCACAACATAAAGAGATTTTGATAATTAATATTTATGCACCCAGCCAGAATGCTCCTCCATCCATAAAGCAGGCCTTAATTGATATGAACAACTTGCTATCTTTCTGCACTATAATAGTTGGAGATTTTAACACCCCTTTGACAGTTTTGGATAGATCCTCCAAGAAGAAACTAAGGAAAGAAATATTAGATTTAAACCTGACCCTAGAACCTATTTGTTCTATCATCAGCCCACAGATCTTCCTCCAAATTAGATCATATCCTAGTACACAAGTCTAACCTCATCAAATTTAAAAGCATAGAAATTATTCCTTGTGTCTTCTTGGACCACATGGAAGAAAAGATGAACTCAATAGCAAAAGGAATCTTCATACTCAAAGTCATGGAAACTAAATGATCTTAGGCTAAATGATAGCTGGGTCAAAGATGAAATTAAGAAGGAAATCACCACATATTTGGAACAAAATGATAATGAAGACCCAAATTATCAAAACCTATGCAATACTGCAAAGGCAGTCCTAACAAGGAAATTTATAGCCTTTTCTTCATCAAGAAAACAGAAAGAGAAGAAGCCAACTACTTAATGGATCATCTTGATCAGCTGGAAAAGGAAGAACATTCCAACATCAAACCCAGCAGAAGAAAGGAAATAACCAAAATTAGGAGAAAATTAAATGAATTTGAAAATAAAAGAATTATTCAGAAGATAAATTAAAAAACAAAACAAAACATTGGTTTTATCAATTGATAAACCTTTGGCCCACCTAAACAGAAACAGACAAGTAAATGTCTAATAATGTCTATCAGAAATGATAAAGGAGAAATAACAACAGACACTTCTGAAATTCAAAACTCAATGATTACTACAAAAATCTCTATTTGGGGTGGTGCCTCTGGCTCAGTGAGTAGGGCGCCAGTTCCATATACTGAGGGTGGCAGGTTCAAACCCAGCCCTGGCCAAATGGAAACAAAAAATAGCCAGACATTGTGGCAGGTGCCTGTAATCTCAGGTACTAGGAAGCCTGAGGCAAGACAATCACCTAAGCCCAAGAGCTGGAGGTTGCTATGAGCTGTGATGCCATCGCAATCTACAGAGGATGATGGAGTGAAACTCTGTCTCTAAAATATGTATGTATTTATACACACACACACACACACATATCTGTATATTTTATACATATATATGTATATATATATGTTCCCATAAATAAGAAAATCTGAAGGCAATATACCAATACCTGGAAGCATGCCACCTTCCTAAGATCAACCAGAAAAAATTAGACATCTTGAATAGACATATATCAATCACTGAAATAGCATCAACAGCATGAACTCTCCCAATAGAGAAAAGTCTGGGACCAGATGGCTTCACAACCAAATTCTATCAAATCTTTCATGAGGAATTAGTACCTATATTATACATTTTCCAAAGCATAGAAAAAGAAGAAATACTTTCCAACACATTCTATGAAGCAAATATCTCCCCAAACCCCAAACCATGGAAGGATCCACAAAGACAGAAAATTATAGACCAATATCATTAATGGACATTGATGCAAAAATATTCAATAAGATCTTAGCAAACAATTCAACAACACATCAAATATTACACCATGACAAATTAGTTTTATTCCAAGGTTACAGGGTTGGTTCAACATATGCAAACCTATAACTATAATACATTATATCAATAAAATAAAAAACAAAGACCACATGATTCCCTCAATTGACACAGAAAAAGGCTTTAATAATATCCAGCATCCTTTCATGAAGCAGTAGACTGAACCTCATTAACGCATGAAGGTACAAAGTTATGATTTGATAAATAATAAATAATAAAAATAAATAAATAAATAAACAAATTATCCAATGGCGCCCATAGCTCAGTGGGTAGGGCACCAGCCACACACACCAAGGCTGGCAGGGTCAATCCTGGCCTTGGCTAGCTAAAACAATTATGACAACTGCAACAAAAAATAGCCAGGTGTTGTGGTGGGCGCCTGTGGTCCCAGCTACTTTAGAGGGTGAGGCAAGAGAATCACTTAAGTCCAATAACTTGAGTTTGCTGTAAGATGTGACACCACAGCACTCTGCCCAGAGCAATAGCTTAAGACTCTGTCTTAAGAAAAAAAAAAGTCATCATGTAGCACATGCTGCAAATTTTATCTTTTACTTTTGAATGATTTCTAAGTTGTCTCAAATTCGAACTTCTATGCCACCTTCAAAAACCAGGGTTCAGGCATCAAAATTATTATATTTTTCTGTAGAAAGAAGACATTTTTTATTACTCTGTGCCAAGCAACAGTGAAGATAGGAAGAGAAGAAAAAAGTGGATTACTTAGTCTAAGATAATCACTTACTCACTCAACAACTGGCACAAGTTTATTAACATGCATCTCAGTAGAAGGGCGAGGAGCAAGATGGCAGCTGAGGGACAGCTTCCTTGCAAGTGGGCACCATGAAACGGGGGAATGAAGACTCCAGGCATCTCTGGCTTGTGCGATCTTCCTAGAAACAAAACTTTGGGGATGCAAGGAG
Source organism: Arctocebus calabarensis (assembly GCA_963573935.1). Lineage (NCBI taxonomy): Eukaryota > Metazoa > Chordata > Mammalia > Primates > Lorisidae > Arctocebus > Arctocebus calabarensis. The sequence goes on along the minus strand of CAUYON010073244.1, from coordinate 3,049 downwards.
TCAGCGTGAGATGTCTGGACACAATGAAGAGGAAAAAAGCAGTGGAGAACTGGCAACGGGTTGCGTGTGTTTGTTGGGTCTAATCCTGCTGGCAACTTTTTCTCATCCTTCTGCTTGTATACCAAAAGGATTCATTGACACACTAGTCCAGAGGCATGGTTAACTTAAAGAGCAAGAGTAAGTGAAAGGAAAATTAGGGCAAGGGAACATATAAAAGAAAACACTCCTGAGGAAGAATAAGCAGAAAAATCTTGGCAACATGAAAAAACAGTCAAGAGCAATCCCCACCCAAGGGACTGTGAGGAAGCTACTGCAGAGGATTCCCTATATAAAGAAATGTTAGAATTGACAGAAAGGAATTTAGAATACAGATGAAAACAATGAAGTAAATAAAGGAGGTAATGAAGGAAACTGCTGATAAAGTGGAAAATAAGCAAAAGGAATTCCAAATTAGAATCAATTAAGAGATTGATGATAGAAAGAATATAGCAGAGCTGAAGGAACTGAAGCAGTCAATTAGAGAACTTTAAGATGCAATAGAAAGTATCAACAACAGATTAGACCACGCAGAAGAAAGAATCACAGAGGTAGAGGACAAAGCTCTTGAGATAACTCAAGGAAAAGAACGAAAGCAGAACGTTCACTAATACAATCATGGGACTTTATGAAGCATTCAAGCATATGAGTTATAGGTATCCCAGAAGGAGAAGAATAATTCCCCAAGGGAAGGAAAGCCATACTATAGAATATAATAAATGAAAAATTCCCAAATATCACCAAAGATTCTAACACATTCCTTTCAGAGGAATATCAGATCCCAGGTCACCTCAACACTCACCATGCTTCTCCAAGACACATTGTGTTGAAACTGTCCAAAGTCGAGACAAAAGAAAAGATTCTGCAAGTTTCCAGGAGTTAGTGCCAGTTGACCTACAGGGGCAAATCCATCAGGGTGACTGGAGACTTCTCTAACAAAACTTTTCCAGCAATAAGACAAAGGTCGTCTACCTTTAATCTACTTAAACAGAAAAATTTCCAGAATTCAATATCCTACTATGCTAAGCTTTAAAATTCACATAGAAATCAAATCATTTTTCTGATATATAAACATTGAGTAAAATTGCCACATGACCAGCTCTACAGGAAATACTTCAACCTGTTCTACACACTGACCATTATAATGGATCAACAGTAAAGTAAGAACTCAGATTAAAGGACAGAACCTAACTTCCATAAAGATGCAAAAGACAAAACTCAACAATTAACTCTCACAAAATAAAGTGAACAGAGCACTACCACATTTATCAATTATCTCAATGAATGTTAATGGCTTGAATTCCCCACTGAAGAGGCACAGATTAGATGACTGGATTAAAAAACACAAGCCATCTATTTGCTGTCCACAGGAAACACATCTAGCTTCAAAAGACAAATGAAAACTCAGAGTTAAGGGTTGGAAGACAATTTCTCAAGCAGATGGAATTCAAATGAAAAGAGGAGTTGGAATTTTATTATCAGATACATGTGGATTTAAATCAACTAAAGTGAACAAAAACAGATGGTCACTTCATATTGCTCAAGGGAAAAATACAAGAAGACATTTCAATTCTAAATATTTATGCACCCAAATTAAATGCTCCAAGATTCTTGAAACTGACCTTACTCAGTCTGTGAAATATGATATACTATAACACCATACTAACAGTGGAGTTTAATACTCCTCTTACAGAGCTGGACAGATACTCTAAACAGAAATTAAATAAAGATGTAAGGGACTTAAATGAAACCACAGAACAACTGTGCTTGGTAGACATAGATAGAACACTCCATCTTGTCTTTTTTCTAATTAGAACACTGAAGAGTATAGGCATACATGTCACATTTCTGAAACTGATCAAAGCTATCTATGACAAACTCACAGCTAGTATTTTACTGAATGGCGTAAAACTGAAAACTTTTACACTTAGAGCTAGAACCAGACAAGGTTGTTCTCTCTCACCATTACTATTTGACATAGTGCTGGAAGTTCTAGCCAATACAATTAAGCAAGACGAGGAAATAAATGGCATCCTAATGGGAGCAGAGGAGGTCAAACTCTCCCTCATTGCTGATGATATGATCTTATACTTAGAGAACCCCAAAGACTCGACCATAAGACTCCTGGAAGTTATCCAAAATACAATAATGCCTCAGGATATAAAATCAATGTCCACAAGTCAGTTGACTTTATATATGCCAATAACAGCCAAGATGAGAGACTAATTAAGGACACAACTCCCTTCACCATAGCTTCAAAGAAAATGAAATACCTAGGAATACACCTAACAAAACAGGTGAAGGACTTCTATGGAGAAAATTATGAAACCCTATGAAAGGAAATAGTAGAGATATTAACAAATGGACGAATACACCACACTCATGGCTGGGAAGAAACAACATTTTTATTATTTTTTTTTTAAAGTCTTCATGATGTTTTATTTTCATTATGTTTTAACACAATAGCCTGTTTTGGAACTTCAATTTTTTCACTCTCAACATCTTTGTTTTTGGAGATAATCTAATATGTCCCCTTTCTCATTATTTTCTTTACTTTTTATTTATTTATTTATTTGTTTGTTTATTTATTTATTTATTTATTATTGAATCATAGCTGAGTACATTAGTGCAATCAAGGAGTACAATGTGCTGGTTTCATATACAATCTGAAACATCTTCATCAAACTGTTTAACATAGTCTTCATGGCATTTTCTTAGTTATTGTATGAAGACATTTGTATTCTGCATTTAGTAAGTTTCGCCTGTAACCTTCTAAGATGCACCGTAGGTGTGGTCCCACCAATTACCCTCCCTTCATCCATCTTCCCCCCTCCCCCGCCTTCCCTTCCCCCTTTCCCCATATTCTTTTTTTTTAAGTGGAAACTATGTATTTTTATTGCCCCAACAATAACAAAACAAATAGAAACGAACATTTCATTTTATAGGAGCCAAATGAGTCTCAGAGGGCTAAAGCCTTGCCTAAGGTCACACAGCCCATCCCAAGGGGCAAGTG